>JAEQBH010009290.1:0-117830 GCA_016808115.1 Tetrastigma voinierianum
TTATTTATAATAATATTTTGAAAATAATTAGAAGTTAATTAAAATGTTGTGAAATTTAATAAAATAAATTAATTAAGTATCGTATATATATATTTTTTTTTATTATTCGTATTTTAAAGTATTTTTGAAAAATATGATTTAAATTATTTTTATTTTCATTTCAAAGACAAAAACGAGAGTGGGGTTTTCTCATACCCAAAACGAGTGTTGGGTGTGTGTGTGGGGGAGTCGCCGACGGGAGGAGCAGAGCCGACGGGAAGGGGAGGCAGAGATCGCCGCCGGGGGGGGAGAAAGAGATCGCCGACCGGGGGGAGAGAAGAGATCGCCGACGGGGAGGGGGGGGGGAGCAGAGATCGCCGCCGGGGGGGTGGGGAAGAGATCGCCGACAGGGGGGAGAAGAGATCGCCGACACTGCGACGGCGACGACTGAGAGCGACTGCGACGGCCCGAGGTTGGCTCACCACCTGTTTTCTTCCCTTCTTTATTTTCGTTTCTTGCGGTTTCCCAAATCTGTTGGCTTTCCTTCGAATTCTTCCCTTCTGTGGTTACAGTTTTTCACTTTCATATCACGGAAATCGATTAGTTTGTTTATTTATAGAATTTTTTTCTTTCAATTGGGAGTTGAATAGACTTTGGTTCATGGGTGGTTCGTTTTGGGTCAGGATTCTCTGTAATTTATTGTCAGTTTGAAGATTTGGATTTGGTTCAAAATCTGTTTGTTCACTTGTGTGATTTTCGGCTCCCAACGACTATAATATTGACGGTAGTTTGGGTTTTTGATGTGTTTGGCTGATAAGCACTGATCAGTCATATTTGGCTGATCACTGTTCAATCCCAATTTTGGGTTTCTGGTTTGGTAACTCTTTGGAAGCCAGATTTTGATTACTTGTCAAAATAGGCTTTTGTTTCACACCATTTAGTTGGCTAACGTGGATCTTCTTAGATTGTATAAGCGTCTTGTGAGTTAAACAACGTTCAGCGAATTTTTTGGACTGCTTGATTCTTTTGAGATTTGGTAAGCATCTCAGCGGTGGCTTGTCCCAAGTTTAAATCTATCCTGTCCCATTAAATTTCTGGCTAAAAGCTAATAATTCACATCAATATCATTTTTATTCGATTATATCATTTCATACATTTATAAAATTGATTTAAAAAGATATTAAATATTTAATTAAAATTTAAAATAAATATAAAGGTCGATTAAAAATAAAACGATCGTAAATATTTAATTAATTCGATAAAAATAAATTTTAAAAATTTGTAGTTAACACATAAAATAATGAAAAGAAAATATTTGTGAAATTTAATAAAATAAGAATTAATTCGCTATCAGTAAGCATTTTATTTTAAATTTGTATTTTAAATTATTCATGAAATATAGTTATGGTTTTTCGTTTATTAATAATATTTTATTTATAATATTATTTTTGAAAATAATTAAGTTAATAAAATTATTTGTGAAATTTAATAAAATAGAATTAATTTATATAAAGTAAAAAAATTATTTTAATTCGTATTTTAAAGTATTCTGAAAATATGGATTTAAAGTTTTGTTATTTTAATTTTGAATCTTAAAACGGCATGGGTTTTTTATTTTAATTTAAAACCATGAAAATGAGCTTGGGGGTGGGGGTGGGGGTGGGGGAGTGGGGAAGAGAACCAGGGACGGAGGGGAGGGAAGGGAACTTCCAGCGACGGGAGATTGCCGACGGGGGAAGAGATCGCCGGCAGGGGGCGTGGGAGCGGTGGAGCGGTGGCAATGACGGCGAGGCTCAGACTTCGCGGCCAAATGGGTTGAACTCCCTCGACTATTCTTCCCTTCTTGGCTCCGTTTATTGCGATTTTACCGAGATCTGTCGTCGTTTAGTTTTGGTGGTTACTTATAGGAATTTTTTGTTTCGTTTGTTGGGAGTTGAAAATGGTTCGCGAGTGCGGATTTTTGTCAGGGGAATAAAATTATTTTCCATGCCAGTTTGATTGTTGTGTGATTTTCAGGTTCATGGTTCACGGTTCAAAATTTTGCCACGGTTCACGGGTTAAATTTTTGGCTCCCAACGGTTATATTGAGGGTAGAATGGGTTTTTGGCGGTTCTTTGTGTGGAGTGATCAATGCATATACTTGCAATTTTAGCGTCATTCTGTTCCCATGCTAAATTTTAGGCGATGTTTTGGTATTTGCTGTTTGGGTTTTTCGGTTTAGCATCCAAAAATAGCTTTGGGCTAGGTTATGGTATTTGCTGTGGATCTTCTGAGATCATAAATAACATGATTGGTCACCAATAATGTCATTTTTTTGGTTGGATAATCCAAAGCTGTTAGACTGTATATTAAAATTGAGAAAATAAGAAAATAAAAGACTAGAAAAGGAAACACAAATTGATTGGACTAAGAATTTGGATTAAAGTTCGAGAGTGCCATTAAATCTTAATTATTGACAAACAAAGCTTTAAAGAATAATAAGATGAAGGGACTGTTTGTTTTTGTTTGAATACTCCATGTAATTCGGTATTTGTTTTTTGAAATTTACGGCTGTGTGAAATTTTAAAAAAAGTTATGAATAGAAAAAGTGAAAATATTTGTTTTAAATTAGAAAAGTCATATGTGAAAAACACATTATTGACCCAATGAAGGAGGTTAGCGTCTTACTATGAGAATAACAAAGCCTTGAGATTGGGTTTGGGACCAATGTGCAAAATTCTGCTTCAGTTCGTTTATTTTTAATTCGCTAATTTGTCACGAATTTAAAAAAATTAAATGTGATGATAGCAAAGATGAGAAAAATTCTAAGCTATCACATTCTGCATTTGATTTTTGTTTTTATTTTTTATATTTTTATTATATTAAAATTAATATATATCATAAAAATAAAAAATATTATAATTTACATTAATTATTTATTAAAAAAACATTCTAGTATTATTATTATTTATATTAAAATATAAAATGAAATAATAAAAATATTTTAAAATATAATCGGAGCAGGCGAAGCAGGGAATAATAATATCAAAACCTTGCCAAAGCTGATTCTGATTAAATCAGCTAGATAAAATTAAGAATGAGACGGGATAAGACATGAATAATGTAGTTATCATTCATATTACTGCAATATTAAAAAAATAAATAAATTTAGTACTTAATACTATTAAATAATATTCAATATTAAATTTAAAAAATTTATTCAATATTAAATAAATAATAAAAAGTAAAAAAAAAAAAAAAACTCCGCCGCCGAAGGGTATCATGGTATTCTTTTGACCATGAAATAGACTACAATGCTGATAGAAACTAGCTTCACTTGTGTTTGGATGATTAGAAGAATAAGATGAGAGGGAGATTATCTTACTAAACAGATTCCTATATTTATAGGTTATGATAGGCACCATCTTTTGAAGACACATACTTTGGATGTTTTGTCTTATGACTCATGGGCTGGGTCAGGCCTATACAGACTGTTCATGCTCATAACCCAATAATATATAATTAGGGTTACATAAAAAAAAAGATCTATATTAATCCTAGGTATCATAAAATTCCAAAAATACCCTTAAATTATACAAAATTGTAAAAATCCTTATGCTATGTTTCTCTTGATGTGCTATTCTTAACTCGCTCTACTACGCTTCCTTTGTTTGCCCCTTTTTCTTCACTTATAAATGGAGAAATTTAATTTGGTTGGATCGTAGAACTCTTGGGTGAGTGCTTGACTCTTGAGTCTTTTTCTAATGGTTTATAATCTTGAAGAATTGAATTGTAGAAGGCAACTTAAGATAAAGACAGTGAGATACAGCATGGAAAGGAAATGGTCATGCATGGAAGGACTTTTAATTTCTTGCTTGATGCATGAGTGTTATCAGTACAATCATTCATATGGATTATTAATGGATTAAGTCAACATCTATGATCAGTCCATGAACATTAATGTTAATCATTTGGCTTATGGTATAACCTTAATTTATGCTGTGGAAGAGAAAATAATCCAATATAATTGACTCAACATTCAACTCATAGAAGGAGAATTCCAAGAGAGCAGAACGAAAGAACTGATTAATCGTTTTAATGGAGTGAATATGGCTTGCACATATTAGTAAATGCTATAACAAGAGATCGAAAAACAAATCATCATATCAAGACGATATAATTACACACCATAACAAGTCGGTGATATAATTATGAAAAAACAAATTAAAAAACCAAATGTGTGTGAAAGAATCATTTTATTGAAAGAAAAAAAAAAGATAAAATGAGATGTATAGATGATTTAATTAAGTGAACGACAAAAATCACCCCTGCTGCTAATGTTTCATTATTATACAAGTCGTATTTCTAGTTTCACTCTTTCACTCTTCATTTTCTTAATCATTTATGGATACTTTAAATACAAAATAATAATAATAATAAATTAATATAATAAATACATGAAACAAATTTATCATTTAGGATATAAGATTTATAGTTTGCTTAGAAGTTGAGTTAAAGAAAAAATAAAGTTTGGTTTAACTTTTTTTCCTAATATGTTTGATGAGAAATAATTTATTTCTTACTTTTATTTATATCTTAAATGACTTCATTTAAGAATTTCATGAATAAAATATAATGAAACAAAAACAGCCCTTAATACGGCAGAAAACATATGATAAAGGAAAAGTAATTACATTATATAAAAAAAACCTATAAGTAACCATGTTTTATATGATTGTGTTTGGTTTTGAAAATTATTATAAAAATGTTTTAACTTATGTGGTAGGATACTCAACGTTTAAAAAAGATAAGACATAAAGAAGGGAGAGATCTTGGATTCAAGTTCCAATGGAGACAATTTACTATATAGTAATTAAAGTATTTAGCTGTCAAAAAAATTATTATAGAAATAAAATAAATGTTAAAAAAAAAAAAAAAATACATAGCAAAAAACACAACTATTGAAGGTTTATACTGCTACTCATAACACGAACCTTTTGGATTGGCTAGACTAAGTTCGAAGACCCATGACATCATATTACGTGGCGTCCCAAATCGAAGTCCGTTGACGTCGTCGACTGCGGAATCGCGTATGCCGTATCATCAAAACTGTCTGCCCAATTAAAAATGAAATGCGTGGGCGTACATCGATACTCATCAAAATCACAACTAAGCTATATTCTGATAGTTCGAGAGTTATTACGTCAGCTCTTATGAGCTTATATATTAAAATTTAAAATTCTGTCATGTTTTACAAAATACATATTAAAGCCCGCAGTCTTGCTTTCTTCTCAAAAGCGGCCTCTAGTAATGCCGTCTTTGTGAACACTCGCTTGTCTGCAAAATAATGTTCCTCATTGAGGTGAAATGATGCCAGTAGTGATAATTTCCTACATGGGTTACTCCCCACCTAAGTGCACATGTAATGACAACCAAACACACTTAAACAAATACATGATCATACTTGAATGTCTATATGATATGTATGAGAATGTGATTCACCATTTCCCACTTTTCGAGCCCTGTTGAGCTCATACGTATACTTTAAGCTAAATGTGGGAAAAACACTATTTTGAAACAAAAGGTTTTGTTACCGGCGTCTTCTGGGGTTTGGTAAAATCTATTGAACGCCCTCAGGTGAATTGTTGGGTAATCCTACGAAATAGTCATGGAGTGCGCGAGAGATGAAGCGTTAGACAACTCTCCAGGCAGATTCTTGGAGAAAATCTTCCATTAAAATTTCTGTCATGGAGTGCACTCCGAGTTGGACAAGTCTCAAAAACGATTTTTGGAAATCTTAATTTGAAATTCCTTCATGGCCGTTTCGCTTCTTTTAACTGGTAATAAATGCGCTCTTTATCGTTAGGGTCTTGGAGTGTATGGAATGTATTATGTCGTTTAAACGATTCGTATTTAATGCGTCATGCGTATCTTAGCGTCAAATTAACTCACAACATCATGTTATTCAATTCTTAGCAATAACATCAAACTTAGCTCACATGGGCTAATCAACAATCCAATTTAATTCCAATGGCTCTCACACAATTATATTTTATATAATTCAAACTCATGTTAACACTAATTTTCATGCATTAACATTTTCTTTCCATAAACACTCCAAGTCGTTAAATGTATGATATTTTCTGACACACATGGACCATTTCGGTCCAGCAATGGCAGGAATTGTTTTTTAATAGTCCCACATCGGAGTACGATGAATTTGTCCCGGTAAAGCCCATCTCATAGCTTATCGATTAAAACTTTGTGGGCAAAGGGAATTAATGGCCATTCCAGCCCGACAACACAAAGCCATAATTTATTGCATAAATTATAACCTGGCCCTGTATGAGAAACGGTCGGGTGGATTGTCGAAAGCGATAATCCCGAATTTCTAGCATTTTAGTCCCAGTTTGGGAGCGATGAATGGCCACTCACGAGACTCAGTACTGCAAGCATTAACAAAGCTCTTAAAAATGGATTCATCAGTATGAAGCCTCATCGCGGGTTTGAGCTCCTAAAAAACGGTGCCCGCGCGCTAGCCACTGCGTAGAGCGAGCAACTGGCTGACGAGTCGACGGTCAGCCCGAATCTAGAGAGAAATTAAGCTACTATACAAGAGACCATTACTCTCCTCATTTGCGTTCAACCTTGAAAAATGGAAGATGAAGTTTTATTATAACTACATTTATTCCTTTTGTCCTTATTGCCATGTATGTGCATCATTTGGCTCATTTGGATTTCATATCCAGCAACCCACTCTTTAATTTTATCAAATTAGGAGTCTGGCATGTCATGGGCCGCATGAGCTCAAGTTGACTCATTTTGCACGACCACGTGCTTGTGACATGAGCCAGCTCAAAATGTTCAAATTGTCACGTCTTCTGTTCGTTCTTTCCGGCTTGATGTAAATTTATTGTCTCGGAGTCGTGAAGTCGATGTGGTAGCTAGATTTCGCGAGAGGATTCCAACGGTGAAGTCCATTTCATAATCCGAGATCTAAAAAAATTCCGGATTTTGACTAAAATTACCATTTTACCATTTTTCAGAAAATTAGAATTTTATCGAGTTTTACATATTCATTTACAGGCTCTGAAACTATAAAACTCAGGTAAATTTGAACTTTTCTAAAAAATGGGGCAAACATGGTGAACTTGCCACAACGATATAGGTTGAAAACTTGAAATTTTTCTAGATCTCGGATGACGAAACAGACCTCACCATTGACTTCGTCTTGCGAACTCTAGTTACTTATGCAAATTTCATTGAATTCTGAGATAGTCAAAATTTCACGTTTTTCAATGCAACGGGTGTTGGTTGACATATGATAAGCCATGTGTTACAAGGCATGGCAAGGCCTAATGCATGTGTGTGACATATGGCAAGCCATGTGTCCTGAGACATCTGAGCAAATGCATGTGCGACACATGGCAGAAGCCATGTGATCCGCATGCATCTTGAATGGGCATGTATAAAATGGGAGGAAATCAGTTAGGGTGAAGGGCAGCCAAGAAGAAAAGAAAGAGAGAAAAGAAAGAGAAAAAGGAAAGGGAGAGAAAGGAAAGGGAGAGAAATGAAAGAAAGAGAAGAAAGAAAGAGAAAGGGAAAGAGAAGAAAGTGTGAGACCCCAGAAAATTCTAATTTTCTAAAAAAGGGCAAAATCGTAATTTCGGTAAAAATCCGAAATTTTTTTAGATCTCGGATGACGAAACGGATTTCATCGTTGGAATCGTCTCGCGAAATCTAGCTTACACGTCGAATTTCATGGTGGGAACCGGTCGGGTGCACGTTTTCAGTAGCCCAGTATCGGTCTGTAAAATATTTGATGTAGCCAGAGTCGCATATAACATGTAATCATGTGTCATAAGTTGCGTCGGTAGAAATGATGAAAATGGGCGAGATCGTGCCACGTGTCGAAATCGAAAGAAAGGGGACATGATGGAATTAAATGGAAGTTTAATGATAGGACAAAATAGAAAATAGTGTTGCCTCCTTCAATTTGGAGACAAAGCGTGTAAGTGAGTTTGGTGTGAATGAAAATACGAGAGAGCTTAGGTTTTGATGTTTTTAGAGAGAATGAGTAACTTCTCTGAGATTTCCGAGGCGGAGTGGTACATTAGATTCTTCGGAGCAGAAAGGAAGGCTGGTTTACACGGCGAGACGTGCGTGGAGCTCAGTAGAGTTTCGACAAACTCCGAAAGTCAGGGTTTCCTCTTCACTATTTTTACTCACTGGCTAAGAGGTGTTTTGTGATGTTTGTGTTGGTTTGAGGGCGAGTGAGTGGCCGTTTGTTGGTCGAGTCTTCAGGCAGGGGGTGTGGAGATTTTTGGAACATTTTGGACATTCGAGTGAATCCCAGAAGCTGGTTGGGGAACATTTTTATGTGGAATTTATGCATTTAAATTGTGTTTGGTGAGTAGGAATTTGAAATGGGTATGGAAGTCGGTTCCGCCCAAGGAAGGAAATGTAGGAGGATAATTGCTCATTAGACTGACCCACTGCTCTGTTTGGGATTGTAAAAACAATCCCGGTTTATATGAAATGGACCATAAATGTCCATGTGTTTTGGCATTGGAATTGTTTGATGTGAATGGCTTGATTTGTGTGGAATTAGATAGGTTAATACATGATTCTAATGTGTTAACACAATTACATAATTATATAAAATATAATTGTGTTTGTAGGCCATTGGAGATGATATTGCGGGTAACTCAAGTGAGTTACTTTGGGAGTTGAGTGATCAAAGAAATTAGGTTAATGCTTGATGTGTTAACATGATGTCATAATTATATAGAATATAATTGGGTGTAGGCCATTGGAAATGGAATAGTGATTAAGCTTCCGAGTGAGCAAATTTGGGGAATTAGTAGGTTAATGCAAAAAAGCTTGAGGTGTTAACATGATGTCACAATTATATGGAATATAATTGTGTGTGTAAACACCATTGGAGATGAGATTGTGTTTAGGCTCAGTGAAATTTGAATTTGGAGTGATGGTTGATATTGTTGAATTACATGTGGGTGTAATTGTAGATTTGAGAATATATGCATATTGATATATTGGTTGAAAATTTTTGAAATGGCATAATGCATTTCATATGCACCGGAGGTAACCTAGAAATTAGGTGTGAGTGCATGACACGAGTTTACGAAGCGAGCATGATTGCGAAAGATTTGAATTTGTGGGATGATTTTCCGGAGAATGGGGTTGGGGAGCGGTCAAGCCAGTCATTTCGGATGAGGACCATAAGCTGTTTCGGAAGTTCTCGACACGATTCGCCTCGAAGGGTAGTCCCGTGGCCCACTGCCAGGCACGTTCGGGTAGTGTATTTTCAAGAACAACAGGTTTTGTTTTGAAAATGATTATTTTTCTCATACATGACTTAGGCAAGTGTGAGGGAGTCGGTGAGGACTCGAGACATGGGAATGAGCATGTAGACATTCAAGTAGGATCACGTATTTACTTGAGTGTGTGTTTAAATTAGACATTACGTATGCACTTAGATTGGAGAGTAACCATTTAGGGTGATTCGCTCTTTTGGGCAATAACTCACCTATCGGGGAACATCTTTCGAATGCAGAGGGGGTGTTCGAGAAGACGGCTCATCTTAGAGGCCGATTTTGAAGAAAGCTGGGTTGTGGCTTGGATGATTTTTGGGATAATATGTATTAGAATTGTAAATTTTAATATGTATTTGTATTAAGAGTAATGTATAACTCTTGAACCATGTGAGATAGTTGGTTGGATATTTTGATGAGAAATGTTATAACTCATGAACTATTGGAAAATAGTTGGGTGTATATTTTTTATGAGTATTGGTTTATGGGCCAGAAGGCCATTTTACCAGTATGGAGTGTCGTGATCTGAGGCGTATAGATTTTCCCTTGAGTTGTGGGTGAGTCAACGGACATCCCGGGAATGAGGTGTCACAGAAAGGGAGAGAGAAGGAAGGAGAAAAGGAAGTCGACGTTCCGACGGTTGGAACTCGTTGGACAAAGGAGTAAAGTCCGGAGATTCGATGAGGGGCTACGCTTTAAGAGGTAGAGATTCTTCATACTTTGGTTTACTTCTAGCCTTTGGGCTGATTTTGGAACCGTGTTGTGCCATGTTAATGGCATACGACGGGTTTATAGTCGATTTAAAGGGTTGCTTCTTGACCGAATTTGGGTTGAAAAATTGCATTTCGGGAGTTTCCAAAATGCTCCACACCACAACCCCTCGAGCATCTTATTGCGTGGATTAGCGCAAATAATGTGGCTCATAGTGTGTTTACAACCGGATGACCGTATCTTTCTCCTCAGGGCTTTCAGGTCGTGCGTTCTTGGACTCTATGAAAGATCTTTGAGTCTAGAATCTAAAAATATGACAGTGATTGGTAATGGTGCTCACATCATTGCTGAAATTTTGATCATAACACCAAGTGTACTAATTGCATGGCATGACATGCTTGTTTGATGAAATGTTGATATGTGTATTAATATATTGACATGTGATGAATTGTATGTATAGACATGGCCATTACATGGCATGTTGTAGGCTATTTTGTGGACAAGTTATGTCGTAATTTAGCCTAAAGGATAAAGTATTTCATTACTCGACTAAGTAATGATTTGTATTTGATGTTGATACATGCTTGTGATCCATGACATGAATGAGTTAATGTAGGAAATTATATGCATGTTTGATATATTGCCCGGGATGCATTGATATGTATGTTTAATAAAATTGTCCATATAGCATTCTTCATATATGTGACATGGTACAAATAGGCAATGTTTGCATACATTGCATATGCATAGGGATATCATTGAATGGGTGTAAGTGCATATGCGTGGGCTCGATACGTTGAACGAAGTTCAGTGGAGTTCCGTTGTTTACAAAATATGAAATAGTGCCATCACACACCATCCTTGGTGGTTGATGAGTGGGTTGTATACCGTTGAACGAAGCTCAGCGGAGTTCCACTATTCGTAGAGCATGAAAACTTGTGTTGGGTAGTAGTAAGCAGGGATAGATACCCCCTTGGGTGAAAGCCTCGACGTTTTTGGTTATACATATGTGTCCAGTAGTAAAGCTAGTGAAGTGTAGGAAGAATACGAAACTGCGGTGAGACCAGAATTAAGCCTACCTATAAAAAGACACATGTTTTGTTAATAAAAGATCATTTGGTACCATATCAGTGGGTTTTGGTTTATAAAACAAAAGAATTTTGTTTGGAAAATGATCATTGGATGGCTCATCGATGATGGTTTATCACACATTGTAGGTGCATTGTGTGTGGAGAAGTCGGTGAGGGACTCGGGGCATGGTATGATTGAGTCACATCTCATTTCATGGCTTGTAAATTCCATGGTGGAAATTACATTTTACATGGAATAATTGTGGTGAGTGTGGGACCATTACATGTGCGGCTTAGGTGGGAGTAAATGCTGTCTTAGAAGTTATCTCTGTGGGCATGACTCACCTTTATAGGAAAAACATTTGGGTGCGGGACGGACCTGATGGACGACGGCTCATCCAGGGCCCCGTAATTGTGAAGAAGGCCGACATGTGTATGATATTCATTTTGTAAAATATATTAGAACAAAATGGTTGTAATCCCTATGATTTTGTATAACGGTGTTGTAATAAAAACTACTTACATTTATAGGAAAAGCGTTCCAAATGCGGGACCAGACACTAGTGGGCGGCGCTCATTCGGCGTGGCTAATTGTGAAGAAAGTAGACATGTGGCCCCTTGATATTCATTTGTAAAATATATTAGAACAAAATGGTTGTAATCTATGATTTTGTATAAGAGTGTTGTAATAAACTCTTAAGAACTATTGTGACATAGTGAAACACCCTGAAATATACCCTAGTTGTTTTATAACATGTTTAGGATATTTTATGAGTATAATTAGGAAATTTCTCATAATTTAAATTTAAAACGTGAAAACAGAGAAACCGGAAATAAGTAAGGGTAAATGAGTAATTGTCAAATGGGACACAAAAGTCATATGATAAAAAGATAGTATGCGAAATAGAATTTGAATAAGTTAGATTGAGAACTAATAAGGAGTTAAAAGTTAAAAGTGCGATTAAAGGAAAATGTAAAATATCGAATAAGGATAAGATCAATTGGTCTCATTTTTGGGAGACCAAGCGTGAAAGAAGGAAGGAAGAAGAAGAAGAAGAGAGAGAAGAAAGAGAAAGAAAAGAGCCAAAAAGGTATGGAATTTCATGGTCTTGTGGAAAGTGTTGATATGGATTTGGAAATTCCAAACCTAGGGTGTAGTTAGGAATTCATCCACAACCCTAAAATTGTGGAAAGATTGGACAATCAAAACTAGTAATAGAATATGAGAGAATCTTCCTTTGTGTATGGAATTTGTCTAGTTTTGGCATGGAAAGAATAGATGCATGGTTTAGAGCCACTCTATTTTGTCTATGGGTTGGGTTGGAAACTGCAGACTCATTTCAACTGGTAGGTTGGAGTTGAGAGAGAACTCTAAGACCCCTATATTTGTATTTTTGGTTGGTTGTAAACCATGTTTGAGGGTTGTATATGAGTGTTCTTTTGATTTTTTAGGTAGGTTGAAAAAGGACCAAAAGCAAAATGGAGTGGCGTTTCGAGAGGTCGCGTCGCGTGAGGGTTCCTTGGTAGAGGCGTGGTCGAGAAGAGGAGGGTGGATGATCTCGGGTTTCGTGCGGCGTGGCGCTATTCACGACATGGCAAAATGTTGTGCTTTGTTAGATTGCTGTTCCTAAAAGTCTTTTAGGGACTATTGGGTTAATGAGGACCCACATAAGTGTATCGCAGGGATCCATTCATGTTAACAAGGTAAAAAAGAAAAAAATTAGTACCACCTCGCAGCCTCGAAGCGAATGGTGACAAGCTTATGCCCTATGATAAAATAGTAATTATATGACAAGAGTACGCTATAAGGTACAAGTAGAATTTATAATTTGGTTATATGAAAAGTATAAGTGGGAGATCAACATAGAATATGTTATTTGATAATGAATATCTCATACGTATACATGATAACAATAGTTATTCATGTATATGAGATTTTTTTTTTATAATACTGAAAGATTAATAAGAAAACATAATAAAATTGATTATCTGCCTATGACCGGGTAGTTGGGTAGATAGACATGCCTATAGGGATATAGTTCTTTTGCAACATACCAGTTTACGAATGCTCAGAGGCTCGTTTCGGTCGATGGGAAGATCGTTTGGATCATTATGGCGGCCAGTTTGGGTCATACGAGATCCTTTGTCTCGTGTAGTGATAGTACCTTGAGGTATATACGGATAAAGATCCTTTGTCTTGTACGGTGATAGTACCTTTGGTACATACGGTTTATCAGTATCCGCTAAAGTATTTAGAACATGAACATAAAAAGAAAATAGAAAAGTATACGCAAGAAAATGTATAAAATATATGATATGATATGAAGTATATGCTGTATCACGATGATAGTATCTGATACAAGAATAAAATGCAATTATAAGAGGACACGAAAAAGAAATATATGAAATATGATAAGAAAAACATGTTGTGAAAAGTAGATATGAAAAATGGATAAATATATGTAAAGATTTATAATTATCATAGTATATACATGTGTATAAAGTGGGATGAATACATTAATATAGGTTATATATGGATAAATTCCTAGCTATAAACATGCAGTGTTTCATCCGTGTAGATATAGGGGAAGTTGAAACAAGAAGTCAGAATATTCCACAACGACAGCGAGGTGACATTCGATAGGTCGCGTTGGAAGGCAACAGTTATTTTGTCTCGTATTGTTTTGTAACAATGTAAATGTGTAATGTTGAACATTTCATCTATAGACTTATAACATATTTTGTAATTCGTTGCTACATAATATAGTACAAGTTAAATGGTTAACTTACTATATTAATGAAAAAAGCTTAGAGTTCTAAGTTTATAATTCTTGGTAGCGAGCCCCGAATGGGGGCGTCACCAGTAATTAGTAGCAGGCACCTCAGATCAAGTTCGGATCATGATGAGTGGGACTGAGAAGAACTACACATAAGTCTTAGGTAATATTTTGGTATGGTTAAGACTGGATGAGTTACTTTATATAATGAGTCTCGGTAAATGAAACCAATTGGTGTGTTATCCGGATATGCAATACCTCACGGGTTAAGTTGTTGGTAAGGACCCCGGGGTTGAGGCGTCACATCTTGGTATTGAAGCAATTATCAGAACACTGAGCTTGTGAGACATGGAGTGCGAATCATGGAATTTATGGTGCATTTCATGTTTTGTAATAATAATACCACTGATTGTGTGTTATATGAATTATACATGGTAAAAATGTATACAGGAAAGTTGAACACTAGGGTGAGAACATAACCTTAGGGGTTCAGAAAATGAATGAACGGAATAGTTCAAGATGTGATGTCTACTAGTGGTTGGCTGATACACTACTAGTTAACTTGAAAAGGAATCTCAATTTGCTATTTGGCTATGTAGATGAGTAAATTGAGGAAGGGAGATCTTAGAAATTTGTGGGGAGCAACAACCCACTTTACTACCAACCTTTGATGACAAGCCTTCATGAGAGCTGTGATGCTCATATTTGCTACTATTGCTGACAAGTGCGTGACACTACCATTGCACGAGGCTAGTGCAGGCGAGATTGAGAGGGGTTAAGTAACCTCTAAAGGTTCAAGGCAAATCATCCTCCAACCTTCAAGAGAGGAGAGGATCCGATGATAGCTGATCATTGGTTTCGGCAAGCGGAAAAGATATTGGAGGCTATGGAGATCACCTCCGATGCCACCCAGATAAGACTAGCGACATTCCAGCTAGAGGGTAAGTCCCAAGTATGGTGGGATTGGGTTAGAGGGACTTGGAAAGTGGCGGGAAAGGGTTCATGAATATTCAGGAAAAGTATTTTTAAAATATGCTCGACATGCATTTCGAAAGTTCCTGGAATTGAGACAAGGAACTATGATAGTGCTTGAATACGTGACTAAGTTTATTGAATTAGCCCATTTCGTTGATGACTATGTAGCTACGAATATGGCTAAGGTGAGAAAGTTTGAGGATGGACTAAAACTATCCATACAGGGAAGAATTGCCAGGACTTCTCCTACAGAGATGTGGATTTCGATGGTCAGGACTACTATGGCCATTGCAAGAGAGGTGGATGATGCACATAACATCAGGGATCAGTTATTGCCAAAGATAAGAGAAGAGGAGAGTCAACCTTCTTCTTCTAGATCGGGAAAGCGAGAGGACTTCTATTACGAGGTTTTAGGGACAGGGCAATGGGCGCATCAAGCTGAGGCAAGCAGTCAGGCTACAGGCTAGACAGGGAAGGGGAGATGTTTCCATTGCCATAAGCCTGGACACTTGAGGTGGGATTGTCCTCAAAGGCAGGAATCCCATAGTTATGGGACACCTCAGTCCCAGTCATCAGTGAAACGTACACGGACGCAATTTGTTCCTCCTTACCCCACCATGGGCCAGGAGAGATAGTATCAATCGCAGGACACTACATAAGGGCCTCATACTTCGTAGGTGACGGATGGACGGGGCGGGAGTCGGTCGAGCCCGAGAGCTCCTGGCCGGGACTTCGGGGACAATTGTGTCTTCGCCATTACACCTCATGTTGAGCTTGTAGATCAGCTGGTTATTCAGGGTACTTTTCTACTCTCTCGTATATGGACAAGAGTATTGTTTGATTATGGTGCATCTCATTCTTTTATTGTTGCATCCTATGTTAACGATTTGGGCTTAGAGGTTGAAACCTTGGAAAAGCCATTGCATGTGAGTTTTCCCCTAGGAACTAGGGTGAGGGTTGATATGATATGTCGTGGTTGTGAGTTATAGATCTGAGGATACGCTCCACGGTGGACCTTTAGTTATGGATATGTCGGAGTTTGATGTCATCCTCATGATGGATTGGTGTGGCTCATCATGTTGTCATCAATTGTGATCGTGGGAGAGTTCTTGCCTACACACGGGGATGGTATTCGTGTTATGTTTAGGGGGATAGCATGATGTTTACCTCAAACGTGTCTGACTCTAGGTGTGGGCAATTGGCTGAGTTGGTTAGCGGGGCCTTACCTTGGGAGGGACAAGGTGAGGCGAGTTTGGAGTCTACATCGGGTGGTTTGTGAGTATAAAGATGTTTTTCCTGAAGAACTACCAAGATTACCTTTGTATAGGAATGCAGACTTCACGATTGAGTTACACCACAGTCGGCGCCTATTTCTATGACTCCGCGCTAGAATGGCGCCTGTGGGTTACGAGGAACTTTAAGGTCCAATTACAAGACTTATTGGACAAAGTTTGTGGGCCGAGCACTTCACCTTAGGGTCTTTCGGTGTTGTTGCAAAGATGAAAGGCAAAGACTCTTTGATTATGCATAGATTATCGGTGGTTGAATGGGGTTACTATCGAGAATAGGTACTCTTTGCTGGGATTAATAATTGTTTGAAACGAGTTGAGAGGGCGCGAGTGTATTCGAGATAGATCTCATACTTAGGTTACGATCAGTTGAGGGTTAGGGAGGCAAATGTCCCTAAGACAGCGTTTTAGATGCGATATGGGCATTTTGAGTTCATAATGATGCCCTTCGGATTGACGAATGCTCCTGCATCAATCCTGGATCTCATGCATAGGGTATTCCAACTCTATCTAGATCAATTTTTAGTGATCTTGGTGATGACATCTGGTATACTCTAAGTACGAGAAGATGAGCATGAGGATCATTTGAGGATTGTTCTCGGGGCCTTGAGAGGCATCGGTTGTATGCTAAGTTCGGTTAATTGTGAGTTTTGAAACCTCTTGGAGAGTAAGGTTCTTGGGGCACGTGATATCGGCTTTAGGCGTATCAGTTGACCTAGAGAAGGTAGAGGCAGTTATGAGTTGGGAGAGGCCAAGGTCAATATTTGAGATATGCAGTTTCTTGGGATTAGCAGGGTACTAGAGGAGATTTATTTAGGACTTCTCATTCAGCTACACATGACGAGGTTGACTAGGAAGATTCAGTTTGGAGTGGAATGACCTGTGCGAAGAGCATTATAAGGCTGAAATGAGGCTTACTTGGCTCTATTGTATGATAGTCCTGAGACGGGATAGGGGTACATAGTATCTTGTGATGCCTCGAGACGAATTGGGGATGTGTTCTAATGCATTAGGGAGGGTTGTGGTTCTCGGTAGTTAGAACCCTGTGAGATTCCACCTACGCACGATATGGGTTAGTGGCCATTGTCTTTACCTTGAAGATATGGTGCCACTATCTATACGATGGCTTGGTTAGTGTTTCGGACCTGGCACAGTACATCTTTATCTGATGGGACCTTAACATGAGGCAACTTAGATGGATGGAGTACCTGGAGGATTATGATTTCACTTTGCACTACCACCCTGGTAAGGCAAATGTGATGGATGATGCGCTTAGTCGGAAGTCACAGGGAGTCTTGGCTAGTGCAACTTCCCGGGAGTGGCAGATGATCGAGATTGTGGGACCCGGTTTGTTGCGATGCGATGATCGGGCTCGTGGGACTTTGGGGAGTTTGGTGGGCACTCCTTCCTGCGAGCAAAGTGATTAAGGCCCGAGGCGGGACATAAGTCGCGTCCATCAAGGACTGAAATGCGGCCAAGTACATATGACAAAGTGCAGACCATTCACACAAATGGTGGTCGCCGATATAAGAGGCGGGAATTATTGGTTCCCAGGTTAAGCGGTTGAGAGAAGATCCTCGAGTTCCATTGCTCGTTTTTCTTGCTGTTACACCGAATTGGCTGGCGAAGTGTATCATGATCACCGTCGTTAGTATTGCGGTGAAGTAAACGACAAGTTGGGAGTTTGTTCGTCGGTGTCTCCGCGATGTCGACGGGTAAAGGCTGAACACGAGAGGCCCGATGGGGCTACTCGGTATTAGAAAGTGTAGTGGAATTAAGAGTGGGAGCACATCACGATGGATTTTGTGACTCACTTACCATGGACATCGCGAGGGCATGACGTTGTGTGGGTGATTGTGGACCGGCTCACCAAGTCGGCACACTTTCTGGTTGTGCGGATGAACTTCACTCTGAAGGCATTCTACAGATTATATATACAAGAGATCGTCCGGTTACATGGAGTACCAGTCTCTATCGTATGGGCAGGGATCTGATTTATAGCTAATTTTAGAAGAAGTTCCAGGTGGCCGTGAGGACCGATTAGTGATGAGCACCGCTTTTCATCCCCAGAAAGATGGTCAATCGGAGAGGACCATCCAAACATTAAAGGACATGCTACGTGCATGTGTCCTGGATCTTAAGGGTAGCTGGGAAGAGCATTTACCCTTAGTGGAGTTCGCTTAGAACAACAATTATCAGGCGAGTATACAGATGGCACCCTATGAGGCATTATATGAGAGGCCATGTCGATCTCCGGTCTATTGGACGAAGGTGGTAGAGAGATTTGCTATAGGTCCGGATTTGGTAAAGGACACCTCGGAAAAGGTGGACTTGATACTGAAGCGTTTTTCCGCGGCTCGGGGAAGCGGGAAGAAGAGCTGCGTCGACAAGCGGCAACCTCTAGAGTTTGAGGTAGTTGATCACGTCTTCTTGAAGGTGATGCCTAATAGGGGAGTGGTCAGGTTCGACAAGCGAAGAAAGCGATCGTCGAGATATATTGGACCCTTCGATGTACTCGAGAAGGCGGGTACAGTACATACCGATTGGCGATTCTGGATTAGGTTTGCTCGTGTTTATCACGATTATTCCATGTCATACATGCTTGGTACTCAGGATCAACTCATGTAGTGGATAAGGGTGAAGGCTCATTGATGCGGATGGGACCTTTGGGAGGACACGTGCGTATTATGGATAGTCAGGTTAGGTTTTGCGGCGCCGGGTGTGAAGCTTAAGTAATGGTGTTGTATCGATGAGAAGTGGAGGGGCAACATGGGAATGCGAGGGCCCAGCGTGCGTGCCACTTATCATCTTATTCGAGGATGAAGAGGTACGTTGTTTAGTCATTTAAAAACAAAAATGAATGATTGTAGCATATGCATGCGATTGTATGTATATGTGCATATGAATTTCGAGACAAAATTTTTTGAAGGGGGGAAGAATGTAAAACCCGGGTAAATTTGAAATTTTCCAAAAAAATGGGGCAAACATGGTGAACTTGCTGCTACGATACAAGTTGAAAACCTAGAATTTTTCTAGATCTCGGATAACGAAATGGACACCGGGTTGAAAAACCGATGCCATGAAAATCTGGTGCGCATGTGAATTTTGTTGAATTTAAGTGGTCGAATTTCGAAACTTTTCGAGGTAGCAGGTGTCGGGTGATACATGTGACAAGCCATGTCACAAGGTATCTGAGCAAATGCATGTGACTGTGGCAAAATGCATGTAATCCATGCATGCGAAATGAATGCACATAAAATGGAGACAAAAATCAATTGGGGTGAAGGTGTGAGAAGAAAGAAAGGAAAAAAAAAGAAAAAGGAGAAGGAGAGAAGGAAGAAGAAAGAAGGGAGGAGGGAAGGAGAAGAAAGGGAGAAGGAGGAGAAGGAAGTCGGTGACGGTCGGAGTTTAGTTAGACGAGTGGCAGGTCTCGGTGGGGGCACTTTAACAAAGGAGGGAGAAAGGGCCCAGTGGAATTTCTTTTACTACAATAAATGAGTCACCGATGAATGAGGCAATAGTGTGGTATGTCGAGACATCATCTGTGAGTTGCCAGTTGGTGTGGGGCCCTTAGGGGTTTGAGGCATCCATAGTACCATTAAGTGTATGGTTACATAATTTCAATAGAGGTAAACAGCAGTTATAACAAGATTAAGATAAAGAAATTGATTTTATCAAACTAGAGAAAACTTATATGCAGATAAGAGTTTAAATAGTAAAAGTTACCACAGTCTTCTTAGTTACCTATTATATCACAATAGTAGTGTGTGCCTTATCACGTGACAAATCCCTTATTCCTAACACCGCCTGGCACATGATGCTTGGGATAAGTATGGATAGAAACGCCAAGGTATACAGGAAACTTGAAGACTTTTATTTAAGCCAAAACTTTTCTTTTTATCTTCTGTCTGACCTGCAAGGAAAACAGAGCTCTATTACAAAATATGGAGTAAAGATGGATATGGTTTTTAAGATGTATATAGGAGAGTTTCTTATACGCTTTTATAGAACTTTGAGGATTTGTTATCCTTATCTTCTGAGGGACGTGTCGTTCTTTCATCTTACATCTTCCGATTATCACTCTTTATTATCGTTTATTCGTTTAAGCGTCTTTTCTATCATCGTGTTTTTATTTCCTCGTGTCTTTTGTCTTTCATCTTTTCCTTCATGAGAAACGTGTTCTTCAATTTCTTTTAACTTCAATTGTAAGATTCAATCTTATCTTTATCCCTGCTATCATCGCTTCTTTTTGCTAAGATTGATTCTGATTATGGTGATAAATGTCGTTTGTCGGGATCGACTTTGTTATTTCGTTTATAATTGGTAGAGCGTGTCACCATCGTGCGAGGCAGAAAGGCAGATTACGTTTTTTTAAAGAGTTATCCGGTATCTATTATTGAATTTTTTGTTTTTTTAAGTAAATCTTTGAACCTTTCTTTGTCATACATTGAGCAGATTAATAGTTAGTCTGAAAATTTATTATCTTGTCGGTCGTCATCCTATGTCCTCTTGCTTTTATCTCTAATATTATCGTCGATTGTTGGTTGCGCGAGACCCCTTTTCCATCTTATCATATGTTTAGTAAATATAAGTAACAGCACTTCAACCAAATCATGCATCCATTTTGTATCCACTAGTACAAAATTTTTCTCTTTTGATACGGCCTAAATCTCAGGGAGGAAATATGAGATTGCTCTGCCTGCTACAATAGAATGCCGGTTGAGATGCAGTACTAATTTGAAGTAAGACCTTCCAGTCAGCATTACACCTAGGCAGCAACTAGTTCAGGTGATCTTCTAGACCATGATGTGGTTGCAACCTTCGTGATTTAGAAATAGTAATCTTATCCGGGGCCTCATGGGGCTGGAGCATTTAGTTCCCTTCAGATGGGACTCAAAGACACTTGCTAAACCTTTGTCTGAGTATTTGTGTTTTCCATGTCCAGTGTTGATTCCAAGCACTGCTGGAAGCTCCTCCCCGCTCTCCACTGCTTTGGACAAGTCATTCATCCAAATTTGCAATGCATTCAGAGCTGCCCCAAGAGAGAGGCTCTTCAAATATAAATACCATTGGGTTGGCGATTTAGATTGAATATCTGTGTATACCTCAAGTGTCAGCCACAGGTCAAACAGTTCGCAAGCTTTCTCCAACATATCAAGGTTGACACATAGATCAATTAAGCAATTGCAGTAAGCCTTCTCTACATCAACATTAACGGAATCGAAGAGTTCAGATGCTTCTTTTCTTAAAGTCCCTTCCTCATTTTGCTCTTCTAGCAAAAGTTTCACCACAATACCAAGCTTTGGGTTAGCCTTGTCAATGCAGTCAATGAGCTTGCCAAGTTCTTCCTTAGGAGTTTGGGTCATCACATTCAACATACAACCACAGAAACGATCATCTGGAGTTATGTCTAGTTCCAAAAGCCGATCAAATGTTTTAACGAAAAAATCATCTGTACGATTATGGCTTTTCCGCAGCGATGAATAGAAGTGATGTTAAAAACAAAAGATGTTGGCTCACAACCGGCTTTAAAAATAGCATTCAAGCATGGCTTCTGCCTCAGGAACCTTCCACTACAGGAATATGGTAATCATTGATGAAAATGTCAGCTGTCTGGCATGCAATTGCCAGAACTCTTCATATCTTCAAAATTTCAGCTTCTTCAGTGCAGCCAACATCATCACACATAGCTAAAAGAGTATTATAAAGAACCACACTCAACTCCAACCCCCTCTCCTTTATCTCCCTGTACACAATAATAGCGTCTTCACCATAAGTTGCTCTAGACCCGTATCAGGGCAGCATAGGTTCCCCAATTCGGTTGGAGGCCATTGTTGGTCATCTCTTTGTAAATATTCTTCACCTGCCAAGGTCTCTTGGCTCTTCCCATAGAATCCAACAGAGTGTTATATATAACCAAGTTCAACGACTCAAGAGCCCTTTATCTCTTCATACACATTCAAGCACCCATCCAAAATTTCCCGACATCCCATAAATTCTAATCAATGTCGAGAATGTCACGGGATCAATCCTCCATTTTTCTGTTCTTACGCACGGTCGCCTGAAGCAATGCCGTATCAACGTTCCCAGCTCGCCCATACGCATCGATCATGGCCGAGTAAGAGTGACATCATCAGGACGACACCCCGAATTCAGGCATCTTCTCAAACCACTCCACAGCCTTATTGGGCATAGAACAAACCCCTAGCACAGCTAATTATTGTCGAAAATGTACATTGTCAGGGCTTAACCCTTATCTCAAGCATTTCATCAAACAGCTTCTCTGCTCTATCAGAGTCCCTACTCTTCCTAAAAACCTTCAAGGTCACATTACTCTAGAATCACCTCTCTGCTCCGGCTTCAATCTCTTCCGCAAAAGAAACCAAAGAAAGCAAGCAGTGCGTTTCAGGAGTTCGACATGTTGATAAGGACAATCACAGCGTCCTGCTCTAATATCCTATCCACTAAACACCTTAAAACCAGAGAAACATCTTCCTCAGTCGCCTCACGAGTCAAAGGCTCGGCTGGCCCTATAAGAGAAGCATACCTGGCAGTCATACGAAGGGTGCTGACGGAGCTTCGAAGCTCTGGGGCTTCTGGGGTTGACCCAGATGTAGCTTTTCGTTTTCCTACCTGGGTCTTGAGAATCTGGTGCATTTGAGGCATCTAGCTTCTGGGATTCTTGTGGAATCGGGTCCTGTAAAGAGACTTGGGCGATGCGGGGAGAGATTCTTGAGTGAAGTGACAGAGAATTCAAGTTACCAAAGCTTCTTACCGTCGGTTTCTGTAAGAAAGAAACAAGGAGTTGTGGAATCTTGACGGTCATGACCGAGAGAGAGGAGGGTGAAGGCAAGGATGAAGCCGTTGTTGTCCCCACCAACGTGTCCCTGTTTTGGAGCCTTATCAAGTAGTACATTAAAAATATATATAATTCATGAAATGCGTGTTTACCATACTAGCTTTCATTTGGAGTCATATTTACCTCACTAACCTATTCTTGATGATCACGTTTCCTCTTGTTCATGGGGACAAAGTTGTCCACTGGGAGAAGATATTTTCCTTACCCATTAATTACAAAAATTTTCATTAGTATTGAATATTGATATTACCTTGACATTTTTCTGAAGACCAATTATCAAAATATAGTCACGGAGCATAAATAATTTTAAGGATATATTATTATGTATAATTAAGCATTATATCTTTCACTTAAAGGTCTGAGGGTATGTGCCTTTCCTGGCCTATATAAGCTTGCCCACTTTGTTGAGTGACTAATATTCTCTTACTTGACCATATTGAACCACGTTCCAAGACCCAATTAATTTTAATTATTCATAAACAATTAATCCTTATAAAATAAGAATATGGATTAATAAATGAATGGGGGAAAAGGTTATGCTACTTGTCAGATTAGCGAATTCCAAAGGCCTCTTTGTATTATTTTAATATTTGAATTGGTATAAAAAAAATTTGTTACTGTTATAAAGCATGTTTAAATGTCAATTAAATGATTATTTATCTACAAAAGAATATATTATAGAGTTAAAATTTGTCCCCAGAAAGAAAATATAAATTTTTAAAAATAAAATCGCTAATTGCATTAGCAAAAAATTCGTTACAACCTGAACAGGTTTATAAGCTGTCACTGTCTTTAAATCATGAGAGATAATAATTTCTTTTTCTTCAAAATAATTACTGAAGGTAGAAATGAGCATCTGTTAATCCACCTGAAACATTAATATTATTAATCCACAATTTGGCCTATACAACCTTTGGCTTTATGACTGCGAAAGAGAAAGGAACTAACTCAACACCCATACGAGAAAAGCAATTAAAAGGGCCAGACAACGACATTAATCACCATCATCATGGTTCATACAGGGGTGCGCTGGGGATAATAATTCTCAGGTATGATATTCGGCGACGGCCATGGCTTTTGTCGCACATCAGAAGGCCCAGCCATCATAGTGGCAATGGCATGGCGCACCCAATATTGGACAAAAGATGTGTTGGAACACCATCACCGGAGGTGGTGGCGGCGGCGGCGGAGGTGGAGGCGGCGGCGGAGGCGGCGGTGGTGGCGGCGGCGGTGGTGGCGGCGGCAGTGAGGCGGCGGCAGGTGACGACAGAGGTGGCGGCTGAAGGTTTTATCTCGATACTCTTGATGGGTTTTCCCGCCTTTACAGATAGAAGTTTCTGTCTGATCCTTTCAGGTTACAGCATACACTACTTTGTCAGTGCGAGTGTTTTCATTTAGCAGAGCCTGGTCTGTGTTTCTCTTGTTCATAAAATTCAAACAAAAAACAACTCGATTCTTCAACTTTATATCTGATGCAATAAACAATATTCACAAAAATCTCCAGGCACATATCTAATTAAGATCTCACAGGATATTTACAGAGCAGTTTCTTGATCTTCCTGCGACACTTCTCACACCCAAGATCACGTACCTTCAACACCTGTGTAGGCACCATGCAATATTTTTCATAATTTCTTGAAGAACATGTTTTGATTTTGGGATGATATTTGTTTTCTACAAGTTGTAAAATAACAGCAACGAAAAATCAAATGGGTGTGAGAGAAATTGAAGAGATTAAAGGGGAAAGAGACCTCTGCCATGGGTGTGAGTGTGATGGGCAGCTAGGCTCAGGGTGAGTCAGGAAGAAAAGATTAGTTCTGGTTTTAAGAGAAGAACCGGCTCTCATAAATATCCCAATTTTTTCCCCTGTAGTCTTCTTTTAAAGTCGCCCAATGAAATGTAGAAACGTGGCATTTGTTTTGTAAAATCCTTATATCATAATTGCTGACACCTTTTGATTGAGCCATCTCACCTCCCTTCTCTCTTCTTCCTCTTTTTTTTATTTTTATTTTTTATTTTTATTTGGAATCTCACCTTCCTTTTCAGCCTGCATTAAAAAACCAAAAATGAAAAAAACCCGTTGGAAATTTGATGAGGTGAGCAATTATGAATCTTGCATCTGGCATCAGAGCCAATTTATTCATTTGAACTCACATTGAAGACAAGTGTAGGATTCCATTATATAACGTGTAAAAACACACTGACATAAAGATGCCTTGGTAAAAATAATTTTAATATATTATAGCTATTACTTGTTCTTTAGCTATTAAAAAACCTATGAAACAAAAATAATATAGTAACCGAAGAGATAATTTGGAGGTCTAAGTAAGATTGGCAAATTTTCAGTACATAAGATCATATATAAATCACCGTATTTAATATAGGTTTGAAAAACTTAATGGTTGGGTATGGGACAGACTTAGGTTTAGCTTTTAAAACCCATATGGGGTTTAGGTTCGTTGAGGATCGGGTTTAGCAACACTCTACCCCCAATATAAAAATACTAATTTACCCTCTTATATATAAAAAAAATCAAGAACAAAAAAGAAAACAATTAAACTCATCATCAAATATTAAGGTTATTTTTTGTAAAAAAGAACCCCAGTTAGTTTATTACGGGTATATCATGTTTTGTCAATCTGATCAGTTTATATTTTCACAAAAACATTCATTAATAATTAAATATCGATAATAATTTGATTGATATTTTCCTATAAATTAAACCCCAATAGCTTAGATAAATACACCAAACATTCTCGAGCTTGGCTGGACTGGACTGGATTAAAGTTTCAAGACCCATTAAATCTTTAAATATTGATAAAAAAAACTTATAAAGAAGAATAAGATGAGAGGGGATCATGGTATTAGTTTTGACCATAAAATAGACTAGGTACGTGGTCGCCATAGCCAATTTATCCATCCAACGGCTTTCCTCTACAGTTTTTTTCCTCCTATTTGGCTGCAGGTACATGTCCTATAATTGACTTTAAGCACCTTTATTTATTTCTTTTTTTTGAAACTATTCCTTTATTTCTTAGAGCTTAGTAGTCAAGATAATGGTCTAGTTTGGTCCCTCATTAATTACTTTATTTACCTAATTAAAATTCGAATCGTGGACCATCCAAAGTGTTGGTTGATTCCGCGATCCCTAATTCGTTTTCTAATTGTTTATTTTTTTTATAATGAGTGACAGCTGCTCAATATATATATATATATATATATGCAAATCAGTAACAATGGCCAAATTATAAAATAGTTTATAGTCTAATATCCCTTTTCACTCCCTTAAAATGTTTTTTTATTTATAAATTTTCTCCACTTTTGTAATTTTAACACAAACATGTCAGAGACTTTTCTTTCATTGCATATTTTCTTGTAAATATGTTCCCATAAAGGTCCTTTTGTTTTTGTTTTGATTGTGAGTTTCAGTTATTGAATCTTGGTCAAATGAAGGGTGAAGTTCCAATTCCATTTTCTTTAACTGTAAAAAAAAAAAAAAAAAAGATAATCAATGAAAGAATATGATATAATATCTTATAGAAATAAACATATTATTTATTATGTAAGCTCTAAACAATCTAAGAAATTAAACTATAATTATGCAAATTCTTGGTCTCCAAGATAATGCAATGAACTGAAGGAAGATCTTTTGTTGATGAATGATGAGTATTAAATATACTTATTTTATACTAATGTTCTAAATGCTCATATTTTGTGTAGATTTATCCGATTTGGGGGTGAATTGAAGAAATCAAAGGAAAATTGATTTAAAAATCATAGCAAAGAGGAGAAATCGATGAATAGCAACTAACGTCATGTGACGTGAGGTTACCGTATCGTGACATGATAGAGCATGAAAATAGTAAATAGAAACCAAATGTCGCGATGTCACGACCACGATATTGCGGCGTATTAGGAGCATTCCACGCACTACCCTCTACTTTCTGTACCGGGTATTTAGAGCAGGAATGCTTTGAGAAAACAATACAAGCGAGGATGACCTAATAATCAAAGTATTCAAAATGAGATAAAAAAGCTCTCAATAAAATCTAGAAATTTGAATCCTTTTGTCCGTAGATATCAAACCAGCAGAGCAGAGCGAACTAAGAACAAAATTTTGGGAGTTTAGGAAGTACTGATCGATCTGAAAAAAAACCAAGCTCAGATTATAGCAAACATAAATAAAAAAGAAAAAAAAATGAAAAATCTAAATTATAATCTGGAGAAGAAAAAAATTCATTCAATGTGTACACTACACACGAGTTCAACAATTAAGGAAAAGAATAGAGGCCAAAGGAATGAAACTAGGTTTGAAGCATACCTCAAAGCTCAAAAGTGATATTATCAACAATAAAATCCTCCCTTCTTTCAGGGAAACTCTTGTTAGGAAAATCACCCTAAAACATCCCTAAACATAGACATGGGAGATGGGATTTACAAATGCATATCGGGAGACACCTTCACTGATTCTCGAACAAGGACCCATGATGTGATGAAAGGCCATTTTACCAAAGTCGAGGAAAGGCTTAGAGTTGTCTTTGGAATATAATACTTATGGTTCTGCGAAGAGAAGAATGGGTAATGGGTGATATTTGATTTTAAATTTTTCGTCATTTGTTATGTATAGAATAAACGTCATTTGATGCCATTAACATCAAAACAACATCGTTTAATTTAAATTTTAATGATATATTATGAACGGTCGGTTTTTGTGCGAAGCCGGTCGGTTCCAACGATTCATCGATTGAAGCGGGTTAGTTCCTATGATTCAAGACTGTTCAATTGCATTCCGGTTAAATCATTCGAACCTGACTGAAACAGTGACTAGTTGTTGGTCGGACCGATCAAACCCACTGGTTTGATCCAATTCTAAAAACATTGAAAAAAAAAGTATCTATATCAACTCACAGGTATCCATGAAATTCCGAAATGCCCTAAATGTCAGTACAAAGTTGTGGCAAAAATCATGTTGTGTTTCCCTTGGTGTGCTATCCCTTCTCTCGCTCTACTCCTCTTTACTCCACTGCATTTGCCATTTTTACGTGTGAGGCCTGGAGAATTCATCAGGATTTCTGAGGAAGGATAAAATGGTAATTTCGGTCAAAATCGAAGATTTTAGATCTCGGATGGCGAAGCGAGGGCTTGTGTTGGAATCGTCTACCGTGAGAAATCCCAGCTCTGTGTCGAATTTCGTTGGTCAGGGACGGTCGAGATTTCACGTTTCGGGCAAGCAGGGATGTATGACACTTGGCACGTTTGTGTGGCGAGAGGTGTCACGTGTCCAAGCCATGGGAGAGTCAAACTTGAGCTCAGAGTGGGACTCACTTGGGACACATGGCATCATGCCATTGGTAGAAATATAAAGAGTAGATGGATAAGGATAAGGGTGTAATCGTATTCGATGAGAAATGGACGTGTGGCATTGGATGAACATCTCTTGTACGAGTCTTGAATCAGTTTGGGAGAGGGAAAGAGAGAGGGAGAGACCAACCGAGAAAGGGAGAGTGATGAGGGAAGAGAGGGTTTTAGAGAGAGAGGCTCCGCCTACTCTCTAAAATTCAGCCGATCGGGCCAGATTGGCCCGCGAGGCAAGGAGAAGCGAAGTTGCTCCACGGCAAGAGCCACGTGGGTTCCAGGTTTTGGGAGTTTAAAATGACTCGGAGGAAAGGTAGGGGTTTCTC
Organism: Tetrastigma voinierianum; assembly: GCA_016808115.1. NCBI lineage: Eukaryota > Viridiplantae > Streptophyta > Magnoliopsida > Vitales > Vitaceae > Tetrastigma > Tetrastigma voinierianum. The sequence continues at coordinate 28,656 of JAEQBH010009290.1, forward strand.
TGCTTGTTTTACTTTTTGCTTAAGGGTCTTGTAATGGGTGGAGATTTGAGGCAGGAGACGGCCGGTGATTTGTTCGAAAGATTGGGCCAAAGTGAATAAATCGCTTGGTATGGAACTTTGGGCGATCCGCGGACTGTTTGTGTGATTTGTGTGATGTGTGTTATTTGGGTGAATAACGTGTTGATTATGAAATTTAAGCATTCGAGGAGTGAGCCAAGCAGGATTTGTGCATAGCGTGTAAATTTAAGTTTATGTTATTATTATAAAGTGAATAACATGATGTATGAATTCACGTTTGTTAATATGTCGTAAGGTGATATATTAGCATGTAATTGGATGTTGTGTCTTGAATTCATTCTGTGGCTTAGGTGGGAATGCTTGAGTAGGAAATTCCATTCTTGGAGCTTTTTCTTCGGCGTCGATGGGAATATATTTTTCGAATTATTGAAGGCCTTGATGGGAATGGGACGCATCAGGGTTTAGAGCGAGAAGAAACGGCCAAGGTGGCCTTATCTTGTATTTTGTAAAATTCTGGGCAAGAGACCCATTTTATTTTGTATAAATTGTAATCAAATACAATTGTAAACAAATTGTAATAAAATCATTTTGTATAAAATATACATTTTGTGAGTATGATGTGTAGGCCAAAGTGGCTATTTTTGCACAAGTATGGGTCTCATGACATGAGAAACACATAGATTCATGTGGGTTGTGGGTAGTCAGCGAATGTGTGAGATTGGGGAAATCACATTTTCTTCTCTTAGTGGAGGCTAATTTGGTTGGATCATTTCAAATTAGTATTGTTGTGCTTAATTTATGTTGTGGAAGAGAAAATAGTCCAAAAGAACTTACTCAACATTCAACTCATAGAAGGAAAAGGAATTCAAGAACTAGACAAAGGACAATTACTTGTCTTAATGGAGTAGATGGCTCGCTCACACATTAATAACACATTAGTAAACACCGTAACAAGACTTGAAGGTGCGTAGTCATACGAAAGAGCGACATAACTATCTCGCCATAGTCGATAAAATCGCGAAAAAGCGAATTAAAACCACAGATATGTGAAGAGGCTACTTTATTGAGAAAAAATGATAAAAGATATGAGAGCAGGTGATTTTAGGTCGAGAATGGCATGAAAAATGTTCAGGCCTTACAACGTTCATTATAAAAATTAAATATTTCTAGTTTCACTCTTTTCACTCTTCATTTTTATTAAACATATATGGATACTTTAAATACAAAATAATAATAATAATAATAATAATAATAATAATAAATTAATATAAAAATAAATACATGTGAAACAAATTTTAGCATTTAGGATATAAAGATTTATAGTTTGCCCAAAAGTTAAAGTTAAAAAAGAAATAGTTTAGGTTTTAAGTTATCTTTTTTTTTCTAATATGCTTTGATAGGAAATAATTTATTTCTTACTTTTATTTTATATCTTAAAAATAAACTTCATTTAAAATTTCATGCATAAAAATATAATGAAACAAAAACAACCTTAATACGGCTTGAAAACATGATATTAGGAAAAAGTAATTACATTTATTTAAAAAACCCTATAGTAGCTTCATGTTTTATATGATTATGTTTTGGTTTTGAAAATTATTACGAAATATCAGGTATGTAAAGCTCGTTTGGTAGAATCTTGTATTTAAAAGATAAGACATAGAAAAGATAAGGGTTTTGGATTCGAATCCTAATAAAAATAATTTACTACATAATAATTAAAGTATTTAGTTATCAAAAAAAATTATTATAGAAATAAAATAAATATTAAAAAAATCTGCTGACGAAACAAAACTAATGAAGGAGTTTATACTCTGCTACTCTAACATGAACCTTCTTGGATTAGTTAGACTAAGTTTCCAAGACCCAGGACGTCATATTCATTTACAAATAATTAATTATTATTTTTTATTCTATTCACTTTTCATATTAGGATTAGATCTCCGAGTAACCCATTTTCAATCCTTTATTATTTGAGTTAGGTCTCAAGGGCACACAAGCGATTTTTTCAAATGAATTTTTATTCAGTAATAATACGTTGATTAGAGGCAAAGAGTCAAATTAAGCTAAAAATATTAAGGGATATGAATGAATACTCCCCAACAGTTAATCACTACTTAATATAATAATTCATTTGTGAAAGATTATATATTTGAAAATTGTATAATAACTAGAATTCATAAGATTTCAGTTTTGTAATATCTGTGATGAGTTGGTCAAGCATATCTTTATACGATCGAATATGTTTTATAAATTGAATCGCTTAAAGCATTCTTCTCCCGTTCAAGACAAAATGGCCAGTAAACACAAAACCAATATGCTGGGATTTATGGAAAAAAACTATTTTATTATGTAAGAATAGAGCAAGAAGAGAGATGTAGATAGGTGATTTTGGATTAAAATGGCCAAAAAATCATTCACGGCCTTGTTTGAGGACAGGGATAAATGAGGAATAATAAGTTGAGAGAAAAATGTAAAGTACAGTTGGGGTTTTAGTCTTCAATGGCACTAAACAATGTTAATCCTTAAAATAAATAAATATGGAAAGGATAATGGAATGAATAAGATAAAGGGGCTGGCCCCTTTGGTGCTTACTATTCTCTAGCATGCATTATGAGGTTTTGGTGATCACATGGCCATGAAATAGACTGACAAAATTATGCGGCCACGATATACGATGTTTCTTTTGTTGTTTTTGTTTCTTACATTCCAGAAGCGACTGTCAGTTCTTATCGAGTATAAATCTCATGTAATTAAAATGATGTCTTGGTGTCGTAAAAAATCGAACGATGGGGTGATATCGAATGCGAGGTCGATCGAGGGGTTTTAGGGTGTCGTGTTGGTAAGCTTTGGAGAGAGAATTGAGAGGTTAACGAGGAAAATAGCGATTGGTGAAGTTCTTTATTCATACCAGTGAGTTATATTTTATCGTATTTAATGAGTTTAATTATATTTTTTAATAAAAAATATTGAATTATTTAAATGATCATACATTTTGGCGCTGCGGGTCTAGATGGCTCTTTATTTATGGAGTCTTTAGCAACATTGAGAAGATTCTGAAATGATATTTTAATGGCATTTTTAGCAATGCCCAGGTGGAATTAGCTGGGATGGCTTGCGTGCTGAAATTCTTGAGCTTGGGTAGGCAGTAGACTGCACTACTGGACCGCGTATCTTCTCCCACATTGAGACTGCACAACTTAAGGAGATTTAGAATTGGTTTTAGGTATTTTATTCACAAATTTTTAAATAAATTGAAATCAGTCTTATTAAGTTGATTTTCAAAACCTGCCCTGATATCATGAAACATATTAAGATGAAAAGAATGGCTTGATACCATGAACCATGATGAAAAAAACTGACTTGCATATTTTATTATATCAACAAAACATATGTTATTATGAAATAAAGAAATATTATTAGTAAATATATAAACTACTTATTTATAATAAGAAAGAAGATGAAATCAATTAAGAGAATGTTTATAGAGAAAAATCAAGAAAAAGACGAGATTGGTGAAAATTAATCAAGAAGAGATTGAAGGAATGTCATTAACTTTGGGAGAAATTCAATGAAAGAGGAGAATGAGAGAAATCAATTAGTCGAGATCCATGAAAAATGAGTTTCACTTGATTGATTTTCTTTTATTGTTTTTTTTTTCTTCCACTAAGAATGGAAACTTTACGTGTAGAATTCTTGAAGCTTGGTAGAAAATGATAGATTCTACTTGTGATTCAGAAACTTAGGTTCCTAATATTAGCGATCTTGATTTGAATTAATATATTTATACGATAAAATATGTTTCTGTCCCCGAGATCATTTCGATAATTTAATCTTCGTCGAAACAATCGTGAGGAGCCAAATATGAAACAATGCGTGTCGTAATGGATGGAAAAGTGTAAGCGCGAAAAAAAATAAATCAGAGATTTATATAGAAAAACCATTTTATTATATAAAAAATGAAATAAAGAAATATAGATTGATAATTTCGGACTAAAATGACCAAAAATCATTTCGCCGCCTTGTTTGAGGAAAAGGGGATAAATGAGAATAATAAGATGAGAGAAAAATATAAAAGGGGCTGTTAGGGTTTATTCTTCAATGGAATGATAAGGAATGAATAAGATAAAAGGGGCTGGACCATTGAGAGTACACTTATCTCCTGTGTCATTGTAGGAGGTTTTAGTGATCACATGGCCATGAAATAGACTGGACTAACATATGCAGCTCCCATCCTTTTTGCCTCACCCAATCTTGCTTGCTTCCATAATTTATCATTAGATTAAATGATATTTTAAAAATCCAAAATTTGAAATCTAAGTCTTGAATAATTATTGGTTTGATTTTGATAAAAATACCCATCTTATTTTTTTGTAAAAATAGCTCATTCATTTAAGGGGCAATATAAATACATAAAATATAAAATGATATTTTTGTCCAAAATATATTAGTTTTCAAGAAAAAATTTCTTTTAATAAAATATTTCATTATTTCTCCTGTTACTTTTAATCAACTTCCTTCATCTACTTTTAATTTTGGGAGGTACATGTCATATATTTAAGTAGCTTAATTCATTCATCCAATCAATCTCTTCCTTCTTTAGTTTTTTGTCTTCTTGGTGGGACCATTGATATGGATGCCTCCTCCCCTCATATTCCTTAATTATGATCCGTTTTGGTTCCATATCTTTTCTAATTTCTTTACCTTAAATTGTATAAGAGATCATAAATAACATGATTAGGTCACCAATAATGTCATTTTTTTGGTTGGATAATCCAAAGCTGTTGGGCTAGTATGTTAAAATTGAGAAAATAAGAAAATAAAAGACTAGAAAAGGAAACACAAATTGACTGGACTGGATTAAAGTTCCAAGAGTACCCATTAAATCTTAATTATTGGCAAACAAAACTTAAAAAAGAATAATAAGATGAAGGACCGTTGTTTTTAGGTGATGAATCTTTCAAGCTTAGTGAATTCATTATTTGTTTTTAATTGCGACACATTCTTGGAATTTTTAAAGGATTATGAATAAATGAAAATATTTGATTTTTACATTAAGAAAAAGTCGTATTTATCAATAAGAAAAACATTTATTAATAAATGAAGGAGGGTTAAATGATACTAACTACGAGAATAAAACCAGTGAGGATGGGTTTGGGAAGGCGGCCCCATTCATTTCGGTTCGATTTATTTTAATTTAAATTGTCATTTAAATTAAATGTGATGAGGCGAGGCAAGGATGAGAAAAATTCATAAACTCATCCTTTTATATTTGATTTTTGTTTTTATTTTTTATATTTTTATTATATGAAAATTAATATATATCATAAAAAATAAAAATATTATAGATTTATTAATTATTTATTAAAAGCATTCTAATGATTATTATTATTATTTATATTAAAATATAAAATAAAATAATAAAATATTTTTAAAATATAATCGGAATGAGGGCGAAAGCAGGAATAATATCTCCAAAACCTTGCTAAAAGCTGATTCTGATTAAAATGGCTAGTCACTTATTAAAAACAAAGGCGGGATAGGAGCACTAGAATAATGTACGGGTATAAATTCGTATTATACGATATTAAAAAATAAATAATTTAGTACTTATCTTTGATAAATAATATTACGATATTAAGTTAAAAAATTATTCGAGTATTAAATAAATAATAAAAGTAAAAAAAAAAACTCCACCGCCGGAGGGTATCATGGTATTCTTTTGACCATGAAATAGACTACAATGCTGATAGAAACACGCTTCACATGTGTTTGGATGATTAGAAGAATAAGATGAGAGAGAGGTTATCTTAGTAAACATATTCCTATATTTATAGGTGATGATAGGCACCATCTTTTGAAGACACATCCTCTGGATGTTTTGTCTTATGGCTCATGGGCTGGGTCAAGCCCATATAGACGACCTATGTTTATAACCCAAAAATATATAATTAGGGTTATATATAATAAAAAAAAAATTTATATCAATCCTAGGCATCACAAAATTCTAAAAATGCCCCTAAATTGTACAAAGTTCGTAAAAATCCTTATGCTATGGTACATGATTGAGTCACATCTCATTTCATGCTTGGTCGTAGTAGAAAGTCGATTCGTGGAATGATTATGGTGAGTCATCGCGAGGACCATTACATGTGCGACTTAGGTGGGAGTAGCCATACTATAGAAGTTATCTCTATTGGGCGTGGCTCTTGCCCTATGGGAAAAACATTTGGTCTTGAATGACCTTTGAGTGGACGGTGACTCATCAGGGCCGTAATTGTGAAAAGGCCGACATGCCAGCCTTTGATATTCAATTTGCTTAAAATATATTAGAACAAAATGGTTATGTCATGATTTTGTATAAGAGTATTGTAATAAACTCTTAAGAACTATTATTCAGTAGTGTAACGTCGAAATATCACTGGTGTTTTATAACGTGTTTAGGATATTTTATGAATTATAATTAGGAAATTTCTCGTAATTTAAATTTAAAGCGTGAAAACGAGCCAGGAATAAGTAAGGGTAAATGAGTAATTTGTCAAATGGGACACAAAAGTCATATGATAAAAAGATAGTATGCCAAAATAGAATTTGAATAAGTTAGATTGAGAATAATAAGGAGTTAAAGTGCAATTAAAAGGAAAATGTAAAATATCAAATAAGGATAAGATCAATCGGTCTCTCATTTTTGGGAGGCCAAGCGTGAAAAGAAGGAAGGAAAGAGGAAGAAGAAGAGAAGAGAAGAAGAAAAGCCCAAAATGTAGATTTCGCCAGTGCTTGTAGGAAGTATTAGTATGGATTTGTTTGGAAACTACAGGGGTGTAGTTAGAGATTCATCTAACCCTAGAATTGTGGAAAGTTGGGTTAGTAAAGCATAGTAATAGAATATGAGAAGGGATATTCAGCAGTGTATAGATTTGTCTAGTTTTGGTATGGAAGAAAAAGATGCATGGTTTGAGAACCCTACATTTTGTCTATGGGTTGGGTTTGAAACTCACAGAACTCATTTCTTGTTAGGTTGGGTTGAGAGAACTGCAAGACCCCTATATGTATTTTTGGTTGGTTGTAAACCATGTTTGAGGGTTGTATATGAGTGTTTCTTTTGATTTTAGGTAGGTTTATAGAAAAGGACCAAAAGCGGCCAAAATGCGGGTAGTTTCGAAGGTCACGCCGCGACGAGGGTTCCTTCGTCCGCAGTGTCGAGAAGGGAGGAAATTGGATGATCCTGGGTTCGGCTGCGGTAATAGCATTCATGACATGGCAAAATGTTGTGCTTTGTTTAGTTGCTATTCGTCCTTAGGGGACTATTGGATTAATGAGGACCCTATAAGTGTATATAAGGGTCCATTCATGTTAACAAGGTAAAAGAAAAATTAGACCATACCTTGCCGCCTTAGCGAAGCGAATGTGAGGTGAGCAAACTTAATGCCCTATGATAAGATAGTAATTATATGACAAAGTCTGCTATGGAGTATAGTAAGGGGTATAATTTGGTTATATGAAAAGTATAGTGGAATGTTTATAAGAGATATGTTGATAATGAATATACCGTATTATCACGTGATAACGATAGTTATTCATGTATATGAGATTTTTTATAATACTAAAAGATTAATAAAGCGTAAATAAAATTGATTATGCGCCTATGGCCAAGGGTAGTTGAGTAGATAGACATGCCTATAGGGATAGATTCTTGCAACATACGATTCTGAATGCTCGAGGCCCGTTTGGGTCTATGAAATAGATCCCGTTTGGATCATTATAGCAGCCCCGTTTGGGTCATACAGAGATCACTGTCTCGTATAGTGATAGTACCTTCGGGGTATATACAGATAGAGATCACTGTCTTGTACAGTGATAGTACCTTCGGGTACATACAATTTTTCTCCCGTATCCACTTCTAAGGTATTTATGAGCATGAACATAAAAAGAAAATGAAAGAAAGTATCACATAAAAGCCATATAAAGTATATGATATGATATGAGAAGCATAAATATTTCTTTATGCGATGATAGTATACAATTCTGAGAATAAAAGTCTGGTATAAGAGGACACGAAAAATATATGAAATATGATAAGAATAGAAACATGTTGTGAAAAGTAGATATGAAAAATGGATAAATATATGTAAAGGTTATATTTGTCATAAGTATATGCATGTGTATAAAGTGAGATGACCATTATTATAGGTTGTCCATATGAATAAATTCCCACTAAGCTATAAGCTTAGCACGAGTGTTTCATCCGTGTAGATATAGGGGAAAATTGAAACAAAGTCAGATATTCCTGCCCGACGAGGCGACCGTGATAGGTGCCCATTGGAAGACCTTTTGGTCTATTTTGTATAAGTATTGTTTTGTAAAACAATGTAAATATTATGAAGTATTGAACATTTCCATCTATGGAGCTTATATTTATATTTTTGTAATTCGTTGCTACATAATATAGTACAGGATTAAATGGTTAACACTATATTAATGAAAAGCTTAGAGTTCTAAGTTTATAATTCGCGGTATCGAGCCCGAATGGGGCGTCCGCGAGTAATTAATGTGAGCACCTCGGATCAAGTTTGGATCGCCCGATCGGGTCGGTTTGAGGAAGGGAACACACATAGTCTTGGGTAATATTTTGAGTATGGTTGAAAGGGCCTGGTGGGGCTACTTTTACTCATAAATGAGTCTCGGTAAATGAGATAGGATAGTGTGGTATCGAGATATGCGATACCACGGGTTAGCAGTTGGTCGACCAGGACCGGGGTTTTAGGGCGACCAGCGTCTTGGTATCGGAGGCTTGGGTATCTACGAGCCTGGGGCTTGCGAGGGCATGGAGTGCAGATCATGCCGATTATGGTGCATTTCATGTTTTGTGCTTTCGATATACTCACGTGATTGTGTGTTAATGAATTATATACATGGTAAAATGTACATAGGAAAAGTTGAACACTAGGGTGAGAACATAACCTTAGGGGTTCGGAAAATGAATGAACGGAATAGTTCAAGATGTGATGTCTACTAGTGGTTGGCTGATATACTACTAGTTAACTTGAAAAGGAATCTCAATTTGCTATTTGACACATGTAGATGGTAAATTGAGGAAAGGGGATCTTGGGGAGTACGTGGGTGGGACTGACAACCACGGCTGCTACCCGTAACTGACAGCCAGCCTTCATGGGAAGCTAATGATGTTACACGGTGCTACTATTGCACAAGCAAGTGCGGCGGTGCTACCCGTTGCACGAGGCTAGTGCAGCGGGCAGAGGGGTTAAGTAACCTCTGAGTTGAGGCACATCATCCTCAGGCGCCCGAGAGAGGAGGATCCGTTGATATAGTGATCATTGGTTTCGGCAAGTGGAAAAGATATTGGAGGCTATGGAGATTACCTCCGATGCCACCTAGATAAGACTAGCGACATTCCAGCTAGAGGGTAAGTCCCAAGTATGGTGGGATTGGGTTAGAGCCTCGCGAGGACTTGGAGCGATAGCGGGGGGAAAGAGTTCATAGACTCTTCATGGAAAGTATTTTACTACGGCGCATTATCTTTCGGCTTGTCTGAGATTCGGAAGTTCCGGGTGAGACAAGGAGGAACTATGATAGTGCTTGAATACGTGACTAAGTTTATTGAATTAGCCCATTTCGTTGATGACTATGTAGCTACGAATATGGCTAAGGTGAGAAAGTTTGAGGATGGACTAAAACTATCCATCTGGGGAAAAATTGTAGGACTTCTCCTACAAGATATGGACTCGATGGTCAGGACTACTATGGCCATTGAGAGGGAGGTGGATGATGCACATAACATCCGGGATACGGGTGTTGTTAAAGATAAGAAGAGGGAGAGTCAACCTTCTTCTTCTAGCTCGGGAAAGAAGCAGAGGACTTCTATTCTACGAGGGTTTTAGGGATAGGGCCATGGTATCGAGGCGAGACGAGCTGGAATCAGGCTCGGGGCTAGACTGGGGAGGGAGATGTTCCATTGCCATAAGCTGGACACTTGAGAATGAAGTTGTCTGGAGACCTTAAGAATCCGCAGTTATGGGACACCTGGGTCAGTCATCGATCAGGACGATACCACGGACGCAATTTTTTCCTCCTTACCCCACCATGGGCCAAGAGAGATAGTATCAATCGCGGGGGCACTACGCAGGGCCTGCTACTTCGCGGGGTGGGCGAATGGGCGGTGGGGTCGGAGTCAAGACCGAGGCTCCGCAGTGGGACCCGAGGGGACGAGGGTGCTTCTATGATACATGTTGAACATGTAGATCATTTACGGTTATTCGGGAGTACTTTTCTGCTCTCTCGTATATGGACAAGAGTATTGTTTGATTATGGTCGATCTCATTCTTTTATTATTTGCATCCTATATTGCGATTTGGGGGCAGAGGTTGAAACGCTTGGAAACCGTTGCGTGTGAGTTTTCCTGGGAACCCTTAAGGTGAGGGTTGATATGATATGTCGTGGTTGTGAGTTATGACTTAAGGATTACGCTCACAATGGACCTTTAGTTTATGGACATGTCGGATTTGATGTCATCCTCGCGATGGATTGGCTATTATTTCGTCATCATTGTCATCGTTGTGATGCGTGGGAGAGTTCACGCCTACACGGGGATGGTATTCGTGTTATGTTTCAGGGGGATAAGCATGATGTTTTACCTCAAGCGTGTACGACTCTAGGTGGCACGGGCAATTGACGGGTTGGTTGGCAGGCCTTACCTTGGAGGATAAGGTGAGACAGGATTTGAGTCTACATCGGGTGGTTTGTGAGTATAAAGATGTTTTTCCAGACGAACTACCGAGATTACCTTCGTATAGGGATGCAGACTTCACGATTGAGTTACACCTTGGTACGACGCCTAGTTCTATGACTCCGCATAGAATGGCGCCGTCTGAGTTGCAGGAACTTAAGGTCCAATTACAAGACCGAGCACTTCACCTTGGGGTGCTCCAGTGTTGTTTGCAAAGAAGAAAGACAAGACTCTTTAATTATGCATAGATTATCGGTGGTTGAATGGGGGTTACTATCATGAATAGGTACCCTTTCTTTGAGATTGACGACAATTTCATTTGAGAAACGATTGAGAGGCGCGAGAGTGTATTCAGAGATAGATACCACTTGCCGATTCTGATCGATTGAGGAGTTAGGAGGCAAATGTCCTTAAGACAGCGTTTCAGATGCGATATGAGCATTTTGAGTTCATAATGATGCCCTTCGGATTGACGAATGCTCCTACATCAATCATGGATCTCATGCATAGGGTATTCCAACTCTATCTAGATCAATTTGTGGTAGTCTTTGTTGATGACATCCTGGTATACTCTAAGTCTGAAGATGAGCATAAGAATCATTTGAGGATTGTTCTCCAGACCTTGAGAGAACATCGGTTGTATGCTAAGTTCAGTTAGTCACGAGTTTTGAAGCTACTTGAGTAAAGGTTCTTGGGCAGGTGATATCGGCTTTGTTGAATCGGAGTTGACCTAAGGTAAAGAGAGTAGTTATGAGTTAGGAGGCCAAGGTCAATCTTTGAGATACACAGGTTGCGGATTAGCGGGTACTACAGGAATATTTATTTGGGACTTCTCTACGACTAAATGTTTCACACCTATGTGAGAGGTTGACTCGGGAAGTCAGTTGAGTGGAATATTTTGTGCGAGAAGGCATTATAGGAGTAAAGTAAAGGCTGCTGGCTCCTATTGTGATAGTCGGACGGGGACCGGGGGTACATAATAGTATGCTATAGTGCCTCGAGGCAGGTGGGATGTGTCTAATGCATTCCGGGAGGGTTGTGGTTCTCTGTAGTTAAAGAACCACAAGCAGAGTTACCCTACGCACGATATGGAGTTAGTGGCCATTGTCTTTGCCTTGAAGATATGGCGCCACTATCTATACGGTGAGCAGTTCAAGGTGTTTTCGGACCACAAAAGTCTGAAGTACATCTTTATACAATGGGACCTTAACATGAGGCAACTTAGATGGATGGAGTACCTGGAGGATTATGATTTCACTTTGCACTACCACACTGGTAAGGCCCAGTGTAGTGGATGCGCTCAGTCGGAAGTCACAGGGAGTCTTGGCTAATGCAACTTCCCGGGAGTGGCAGATGATCGAGATTATGGGACAGTTTGGACTGCGGTACAGTGATCAGGCTCATGGGACTTTGGGGAGTTTGGTGGCTACTCCTTCTCTTGTGAAGTGATTAAGGCCAGTGAACATAGAGATCGGCGTCCATCAGGGACTACAAATACGACCCGGTGTATGACAAAGCCCCGGACCATTCACACAAATGGTGGTCTTCGATATAAGGGCAGAATTGTGGTTCCTTGGTTGGCAGATTGGAGAGAGAAGATCCTCAAGGAGTTCCATTGCTCTCGTTTTGCTGTACACCCAGGTGGCACAAAGATGTATCATGATCACCGTCGTTAGTATTACTGGAGTGGAATGAAACAACAAGTTAGGGAGTTTGTTCGTCGGTGTCTCACGTGTCGGCGGGTAAGTGTTGAACACCCCGGAGGCCGTGGGGGCTACTCCACGGCTGTTGGGGTAGTGGGTGGAAGTGGGAGGAGCACATCACGATGGATTTTGTGACTCACTTACCATGGACATCGCAGAGGCATGACGTTGTGGGTGATTGTGGGGCCAGGCTCACCAAGTGGCACACTTTACGGTTGTCTTAGGATGAACTTCACTCTGAAGGCATTCTACAGATTATATATACAAGAGATCGTCCGGTTACATGGAGTATCAGTCTCTATCGTATCGGACCGGGATTCCAGGTTTACAGCTAATTTTTAGAAGAGTTTCCAGTGAACCATGGGGACACAATTAGTAGTGATGAGCCTTAGCTTTTCATCCCGAGAAAGATGAATTGATCGGAGGACCATCAAACATTAGAGGGCGATGCTACGGCGCGTAGCTACGGATCTTAAAGGTAAATTTGGGAAGAGGCATTTACCCTTAGTGGAGTTAGAAACTACAGAACAACAATTATCGGTAGTATACGGATGGCACCCTATGAGGCATTATATGGGAGGCCATGTCGATCTCACACGGAATATATTGAATGAAGGTGGTAGAGATCTGCTATAGGTCGGTTGGTAAAGGACACCTGGGAAAGGTGGACTTGATGCCGGCTCGGGCGGGCGGGGAGCTCGTCGACAAGCGGCGGCGACCTCACAGAGTTTAGAATTGATCATGTCTTCTTGAAGAGGTGATGCTAAGAGGGTGGTCGGTCGACAGCCCGAAGCGTCGTCTAGATTATATTGGACCCTTCGTGTACTTTCGAGAGGCGGGTACGATTGCGATACCCGATTAGGCGTTCTTTATTAGGTTTATCGGTGTTTATCACGGTGTTGCATTTCTATGCTCGGAGAAGTACACTCCAGATCCAACTCATGTAGTGGATAAGGGTGAGCTCATTGTTGATGCAGATGGGACCTTTGAGGAGGGACTTGTGCGTATTATGGATAGTCGGGATTAGGTTTTGCGACGCAAGATTGTGAGCTTAGTAATGGTGTTGTGGCATCAACGAGGAGTGGAGGAGGCAACATGTAAATGCGAGGACACGATGCGTGCCACTTATCCTTCTTTATTCAAGGATGAAAGTACATTGTTTAGTCATTTTAAAAACAAAAATGAATGATTGTAGCATAATAAAAATGATTGTATGTATATGTGCATATGAATTTAGGAGATAAAATTTTTGAAGGGAAGAATATGGCTTGAACAAGAGTTTGAACTTTTCAAAATGGGGCGAACATGGTGAAGACTTGCATTTCTGATACAAGTTGAAAACACAGAATTTTCTAGATCTCGGAAAACAAAGGTAGGACCTCACCATTGACTTAAATGCCATGAGAATCTAGTTATGCATGTGAATTTGTTGAATTTAAAGATAGTCAGAATTTCACGTTTTTCGAGGTAACATGTGTCGGGTGACACATGACAAGCCATGTGTCATAAGGTATGCAAAGGCAAATGCATGTGTGACACATGGCAAGCCATGTGTCCACATGCATGCCAAATGGGCATGCCTATAAAATGGGACAAAATCAGACACAGGGTGAAGGGTAGCTAAGAAGAAAAGAAAGAGAGAAACAAAAGAGAAAAAGGAAAGGGAGAGGAAGGAAAGAAAGAGAAGAAAGAAAGGGAGAGGGAAGGAGAAGAAAGGGAGAGAGAAGGAGGGAGAAAAGGAAGTCGACATTCTGACGGTCGGAACTCATTAGACCAAGTGAGTCTCGGTGGGGCTACTTTTACTCGAAGGAGGGAGAAAGGGTCCGGTGGGGCTACTTTTACTCATAAATGAGTCTCTGTGAATGAGACACGATAGTGTAATTATGTCGAGTTATCACGATCTACACCAGAATCCATTCCACAAAGTTAAGCGGTTGGTCGACCAGGGCTCCTGAGGTTGGGGACGTCCCTTGAGAAATACCATTAATTGTATGGCTCTATATGTTTCGACAGAGGGTAAACAGCCGAGGTTATAATGAGATTAAGATAAAAGGAAATGGATTTTATTAAGTTTAGAAAGCATAATACGGTTAGGGTTAAGCTTGATGCAAAAAGAGGGTTTAACCGCAGTCTCTGAGATTCACACGCCGGTATATGTAGCGATGGGTCTGGCTTTCGCACCTCAGCGACGACAAATCCCTTGTTCCCTAACGCCTCACGGCTCGCGGTATTAGGATAAGTCGATATCGGAGGCATTTCCGACATGTGGTCGAGCAAGGTATCTGGGAAAGCTTGAGCTTATTTAAGCCCAAAGGCACTCTCTTATCTTGTTTACCAGATTCTACAGGAAAACGGCTACAATGACTTCCTGAAATATACCGGTAGAAAGATGGATATGGTTTTTCTGATGCCTCTCAAGGAGAGTTTCTTCTCCTTTTATAGAACTTTGAGGATTTGTTATCCTTATCTTCACAAGGGATGTGTCATTCTTTCCTTTCTTCTGTCTTTCCAATTGTCCTCTTTATTATCATATGTCTTTTCATTTTCAAAAGCAAGTGTCCTTTCTACTTATATCGGTATTTTTTTTTTTTTTTATTCTCACGTATCTTTTGTCTTTTTCCTCTTTCCTTCATAGAAACGTGTTCTTCAATTTCTTTTAACTAATTGTAGATTCAATCTTATCTTTCTCCATGTACTCATTGAAACCTTTCTTGTATTATCTGATTATAGTATTAAATATTAAGAATTTATCGTATCGGCTTTATTATTTACATTTATAGTAGTGACGTATCGCAATGGAATAGCGAGTGAATTCATTATTTTTAAAGTTATCGGCGCCATTTATTGAATTTTGTCTTTTAAGCAAATCTTTTCGACTTCTTTCTTTGTCATGTTGAGGCAGATTAATAGTTCGATCTATTTATTATCTTGTCAGTCGTCATCCTATGTCCTCTTGGCACTCCATCTCTAATGTGTATCGTCCGATTGTTGGTTGCACAGTTCTTTCCATCTTATCATATGTTTAAGTAAATATAAGTAACAGCACTTCAGCAAATCATGCATCCATTTTGTATCTACTTTTAGTACAAAATTTTCTCTTTGATAGCCTAAATCTCGGGGAGGAAATATAGGGTGCTCTTACTGTCCTTACATTAGAATGCCAGTTGCTTGGAGATGCAGTACTAATTTGAAGTAAGACTGGTCAGCATTACACACCCTAGGCAGCAACTAGTTCAGGTGAACTTCTAGACCAAGATGCAGAAACACAACCTTCGTAGTTAGGAAACCAGCCAATCTTATCGGGGCCTCATGAAATGGGCATTTAAAGTTCCTTCCAGATGGGACTCAAAGACGCGCTAAACCTTTGTCTGAGTATTTGTGTTTTCCATGTCCAGTGTTGATTCCAAGCACTGCTGGAAGCTCCTCCCCGCTCTCCACTGCTTTGGACAAGTCATTCATCCAAATTTGCAGTGCAGTCAGAGCTGCCCCAAGAGAGAGGCTCTTCAAATATAAAGACCATTGGGTTGGCGATTTAGATTGAATATCTGTGTATACCTCAAGTGTCAGCCACAGGTCAAACAGTTCGCAAGCTTTCTCCAACATATCAAGGTTGACACATAGATCCAATTAAGCAATTGCAGTAAGCCTTCTCTACATCAACACTAGCGAGGAATGAAGAGAGTTCAGATGCTTCTTTCTTAAAGTCCCTTCCTCATTTGCTCTTCTAGCAAAGAAGTTTCACCACAATACCAAGCTTTGGGTTAGCCTTGTCAATGCAGTCAATGGGCGCAAAGTTCTTCATAGGAGTTTGGTCATCACATTCAACATACAACCACAGAAACGATCATCAGGAGTTATGTCTAGTTTCAAAGCCGATCAAATGTCCTAACAGCATCATCTGTACGATTGGCTTTTTCGCGATGAATAAGTGATGTCAAAAACAAAGATATTTTAGCTCATAACCGGCTTCCAACATGAAAGCTGCCTGGAGACCTTCCCACTACAGGAATATATGGTAATCATTGATGAAAATGTCAGCTGGCTCTGGAATGCAATTGCCAGAACTCTTCATATCTTCAAAAATTTCAGCAGCTTCTTCAGTGCAGCCAACATCAGCACACATAGCTAAAAAGTATTATGAGAACCACCTCAACTCCAACCCCCTCTCCTTTATCTCCCTGTACACAATAAGAGCGTCTTCACCATAGCGTGCTCTGCCATAGGCCCGTATCAGGGCAGCATAGGTTCCCCAATTCGGTTGGAGGCCATTGTTAGTCATCTCTTTGTAAATATTCTTCACCTGCCAAGGTCTCTTGGCTCTTCCCATATAGAATCAACAGAGTGTATAACCAAGTTCGGCTTCGGCTCCAAGAGCCTTCATCTCTTCATACACATTCAAGCACCCATCAAAATTTCCGACATCCCGCCAAATTCTAATCAGTGTCGAGAATGTCACAGGATCAAATCCTCCATTTCTGTTCTTGCACGATCATACAAGCTTAATGCCATATCAACATTCCCAGCTCGCCCACACGCATCGATCATGGCCGAGTAGGTGACATCATCAGGACGACACCCGAATTCAGGCATCTTCTCAAACCACTCCACAGCCTTATTGGGCATAGAACAAACCCCCTAGCACAGCTAATTATTGTCGAAAATGTGACATTATCAGGCTTAACCTATCTCAAGCATTCATCCAACAGCTTCTCTGCTCTATCAAGTCTACTCTTCCTAAAAACCAAGGTCACATTATACAGAATCACCTCTCTGCTCTGGCCAATCTCTTCCGCAAGGAGGCAAGCAAGCAATGCCGTTTCAGGGTTCGACATGTTGTAAGGACAATCCACGCGTCATAACTCTAATATCCTATCACCTAAACACCTCAAAACCAGAGAAACATCTTCCTCAGTCGCCTCACTTTGAGTCAAGAGACTCAGCTAACCTCCACTAAGAAGCATACCTGGCATCATGTACGAGTGCTGACAGGAGCTTCGAAGCTCTGGGAGCTTCTGGGGGTTGACAGATGTAGCTTTTCGTTTTCCTACCTGGGTCTTGAGAATCTGGTGCATTTGAGGCATCTATCCTTCCTGGGTTCCTTGTGGAATCCGGGGTCCTAACAAAGAGACTTGGGCGATGCGGGAGGGTCTGCTGAGTGTGACAGAGAATTGGGTTGGAAAAACAAGTTCATTTGGAGTCCTATTTACGTCACTAACCTTTCCTGATGATCATGTTTCCTCTGGTTCATGGGGGCAAAGTTGTCCATTGGGAGAAGATATTTTCCTTACCCATTAATTAAAATTAAAACTAATTAAAATTTTAAATTTTGATGCATAAATGATCAGGTTGAGGCTGAAAATGTTATACATCTCAAGTACGGGGAAGGGGTTTAGTTAATAATAGTTACATATTTTATTATTACAAAAATTTCATTAGTATTGGATATTGATATTACAGACCAATCCCAAACCCCATGGAGTTGAATCAATGAGTGGAGGCAAAAAATATAATCACAAGGCATAGAAAATAATTTTAAGATAGTATGATAGTGTGTCTATTAAGTATTATATCTTCATAAAGGTCGGGGGTATTTGTCCCATTTAAGCCTTATATAACCGACCCCTGTGTTGGATGACTAATATTCTTTTACTTGACCAAGTTGGGCTATGTTTCAAGACCCAATTAATTTTAATTATTTACAAATAATTAATCCTTATAAAATAAGAATATGGATTAATAAATGAATGAGGAAAAGATTCTCTTTGAT
The DNA here is from genome assembly GCA_016808115.1 of Tetrastigma voinierianum. Taxonomy (NCBI): domain Eukaryota; kingdom Viridiplantae; phylum Streptophyta; class Magnoliopsida; order Vitales; family Vitaceae; genus Tetrastigma; species Tetrastigma voinierianum. The sequence goes on from JAEQBH010009290.1 coordinate 46,888, forward strand.
CACATGGGCATGTATTAAATAGATTGGATGGTCGACCTATGAAGTTGACTTCCTTAACCTCACCGGCAATTAATTAAGTAGATTTTTTTTTGAAAGATTTTAAGTAGATTGCACATATATGCATCCCTTCTGCCATTTGTTAAGTACAATCATCAAGATGAAGGTCTATTTGATCCCTCATGCATTATCTACCTAAGATTCGAATCATAGAAAGGTGATAACACGTAAAACATATCTCACAATTTGGTCACTAATTTGAGTGCTTATTTGGTTGTATTAGTTTGGATTTGGTTAGGTCACCAAATGGGGGCTAACGCAATCCAATCTAGCATCCATATATAATTGGGAAAAGAAGTAGTTTGTCATGTAAAAAGATGGGATTAGACCACACGTGGAAAGACAAGCAAATTAATGCAAATGGAGTCAATTATAAGTTTTCAAATATACAAATAGAGTATAGATATTCAAATTACATAAAGATAGCTTGAACTCATGCCCTCATATCAAATCATACTCTCTAATCATTTAGAGAGAGAGAAAATAAAGTCATTGGGGCTTGCTGATTACACATAATCGATGGGAGCGTGATGGCGTGATTTTCTTTTTGTTACAAGTTCGAAACAAAATTCAGTATCATAGCAAAGTAAAGTTTATAGGATTTGAGTTTAATATGAATATCATTATACATATTAACAAAAACCATCATTATTATTTATTTTGGCGTATATATAATGTTTTAAATTCTGTCGTTATAGTATATATTTGTTACTTTGTGGAAACTCGAAACGATGCGATACATATGTCTTGCCCCATCCTTTAACCACCTCCGCAATTACTTTAATATTTGAGTTGAGTTATAAAAAACTCGTTCTCATATGAGAACGAGTTTTATACCATTAAATGATTTTATCTTTTGAGATCTGTGTAGATCATTAATATTTAAATCGCTAAAATAATAATTTCTCTTGCTTCAAAACAATTACTCATTGAAGGATGAAATCCCATTTGTCCCCATTAATCGCTTAGAGCATTAATATTATTCATCCTTTAATTAAAGCCTATACAACCTTTATTTATGTTGCGAAGAGAAAGAACGACTCAACACCCAGCACGAGAAGCGATTAAAAGACCAGACAAAGACATTAATCACCACCCATTGGATTTCACATGAGGTGCATGGGGATAATTCTCAGTATAATTTATTCACGGCGGCAGCCATGAAAGCTATGTCACGGCAGCCATCATAGGATGGCGTTAGCTTTACATATCCATCATATGATGATGGCGGCTGCTGGTACGGTATCCCATATGATCCATGGTGGCAATGGCATGGCCCACCCCACCTCCCATCAAAGCATAGCTTACAACACACCCATCTTGGATAAAACATGGGTGGGTACGGAAATCACCGGAGGTGGGCCGGATCTGAAAAGCTTCGACAGGTTGCACCGGAGAGGCTTCGACGGAGGTGGCGTCTCAGCTTCGAGGAGGTTTCTCCGGCGGCTTCGACGGAGGTGGCGTCTCCGGCTTCGAGGGAGGTTTCTCCGGCGGCTTCGACGAAGGTTGCACGGGCGGCTTGGACGGAGGTTGCACCGGCGGCTTCGATGGAGGCGGCGTCGCCGGCGCTTTTCGACGGAGGTTTTATCTGTTACTCTTGATGAGTTTCCCGCCTCTACAGATAAACTACTAATCTGATCCTTTCAAGGGTTACAGCATACTACTTTGATAATCACAGTGTTTTCCTTCTCATTGTAAACCTGGTCTCGTATTTCTCTCGTTCATAAAAATTCAGACAAAAAACAACTCAATTCTTCTTCATATCTTAAAATGCAATCAAACAATATTCACAAAATCTCCAAACACATATCTAAGACTCTCACCATGATATTTACAGAGCAGTTTCTTGATCTTCCTGCGACACTTCTCACACCCAAGATCAACCTTCAGCACCATAATCGTACCCTGCATGCAATATTTTCATAATTTCTTGAAGAACATATTTTAATTTTTTGGGATGATATTTGTTTTCTGGAAAAAGTTGTAAAATAACAAGATATTATCTATGTAAGAAATATAAGTGCATAATAATTAATATGAACTTCTTTCAAAAAATAATAATTAATATGAACCAACTGCTAGAAAATATGAAAATGAGATGGCAAAAAATAAAAAAAAATTAAATGGGTGTGAAGAAATTGAAGAGATTAAAGGGAAAGAAACCTCTGCCATGGGTGTGAGTGTGATGGGCAACTGAGCTCAGAATTGAGTTGAAGGAAGAAAAAGATTGGTTCTGGTTTTAAGAAGGCCAACTCACCTTCTTAAATAGATCAATTTTTCCTAGTCTTTATGTCATATGGCCCATAATTGCTTACACCTTTGGATCGAGCCATCTCACCTCCCTTCTTTTTTTTTTTAAGGAATCTCACCACCCTTCTTAGCCTGCGTTTAAAAAAAAACTTAAAATGAAATAAAAATAAAAAAATGTAAACCCATTGAAGATGAGGTGAGCAATTATGGATCTTGCATCCCCGATGCCGGGAATCCTACACGTGTCCTCAATTTGAGTTTAAATGTCTTGGCTATAAGTATCAAATTAGCATCTAAGTCTATTATTAATTGGGAATAAACAGTCATCCTACCTAATTCTAAGATAGGTTTGGGAACGTAATGATTAAAGGGGACAAACTTGGGCTTAGTTTTTAAAACCCATATGGGGTTTAGGTTTAGCAACACTCTACCCCTAATATAAAAATACTAATTTACCCTCTTATATATTAAAAAAAAAAAATCAAGAACAAAAAAGAAAACAATTAAACTCATCATCAAATATTAAGGTTATTTTTTGTAAAAAAGAGCCCCAGTTAGTTTATTATCATTTTATATTTTCACAAAAACTTTCATTAATACTTCAATAAAGATAATAATTTGTTTGATATATTCCTATAAATTAAACCCCAATAGCTTGGATAAATATACCTAATATTCTCGAGCTTGATTGGACTGGATTAAAGATCCAAGACCCATTAAATCTTAATTATTGATAAACAAAACTTAAAAAAGAAGAATAAGATGAAGAAATATTTATTTTTTGGTTGAATTCTAAAAGCCAAAGATTCAATTATTTTGCCTTTTCAAAATTTACGACTTATTGCTGAAATTAAAAAAAATCTAAATATAAAAAGGAAAATATTTGATTTGTTAAATATTGTATAAATATTGATTCTGAATGATCATAATAAAATAATCGATTACAATGCGTCATTCATTTATGCAAAGGCTTTTGGCCTCTCTCACTATTAATGTATCATTTATGCAAAGTGCTTTGGCCTTCAATTATGCTCTATAAATAGCCTAATCGCACGAAATGTAAAATCATCGACTTCTCCTCGAATTCTCTCACTCTCTCATCTCTCTAAATCTTTTTGATTTACAACACGTTATCAAAGACGAAGTTCTTGCATGTGTAGTGCGTAAAACTGTAAAGTGTATATTTCTCTTAATTTTATTTTATTTTATTTATTTATTTATTTTTGATCACCTTCACAACTAAGCTATGATGAAACCACTCACGATAGCTTGAAACCATCTTTAAGATTAATACGCCTTTATAGTCCGATAATGCACTGACCTCTCCACAAGTTTATCCGGCCATATTCCTTCTGTAAATGAACTAATTATTCAAGCCTGCTCGAAGACAAAAAAACTAAGTCACCTGTTTAAACTCTAAAGCACAGCGTTATCGTACCAAATACTCGTTTCAGTTTTGAAGATAAATTAAAATTCTGTAAGTATATTCAAGCCCGAAGCCCTCAAGATTAAAGAAAGTCCTATTGCACTAAGTCAAGCTTTAAATACAATAATAATAATAATAATAATATTTCCGATATTTTATTTGAATATATATATATACATAATAATAATATTATTATTTTATAACTTTTGTAGCGATAGTTATATACAATCTCGTTTATCTTTGAACAAAAATAATAATCAAATTTTTAGGAGATTCAACCTTGGATCTAAAATTTTCGATCTCTAAATGCTACCACTTGAGCTCAATTACTTTATTAATAAATTCCAACTTTGTAATTTCATAATTCTTTCTTTACTTTATTAATATATTAACTTATTTCGTAGAAATGTCCAACATTGCCAAGCTTGAATTCGTCATTCTCACATTTCAAAATAAAAAATTATTTATCTTGATTCTGATGCTTAAATCCACTCGATTCCAAGGAATCTCAAACACAATCAAAAGAGTAGAAGACTCGCATCCCCAGATCGCGCCAAGGCCTTAATATTCCTTCGCCATCATATTGATGGAGGCTTGAGTGAATATCTAACTCATTTGGAGGATCCATCGATCCTCCGGATCGAGTTTGAAAGAACAATACCCAACAACCGGCTGAACCGCTCTGTAAAATTGAGTCCGAAAGGCAATAAATACATAACAAAGGTTTATGAGGACTCAATGTTACATATGTGAATGAAGGGTCACCTGCCCCTGCACTCCGCTGCCTAAGCATTTGTCGAATTTCACGCTCCATTAAAGGAAAGAACAAGCAAATTGAGACAAATTTTATTGATGGTAATGACATAATGAATTTTAATGACCACCAAGTCTCTCCCAAAGAAGATGGGCAAACTTAGTAATGCAAAATTCTTCGATGACGAGGGTGCGTGCCTTTTAACTAATTTTGATATTTCGATTTCTTAAGGATCCAAGTGAAAATCTAGACCATTTTGATTGGGTGGTGGTAATGTTTGCTATGATTGATCTATAAGACTTATTATATTACTTCTTTCATGTTATTTATCTCAATGCAAACTTTGGATTTTATATTTATATTTTGTTTTCTTTGAAGATATATGGATTTCTTCCAACTTGATCAATTATATATCATCTCTACGGAGATGAATGTCTTGGGTTGACTGCCACAACCTACACAATCCTGGCGTAATAAGAAATATTTTTCAAACCCTCTAAACATTTTCACTCTCATCTAATGTCCAACCATCTCAGTCCCGTTGACCTAATTAAAGGCTCGAAGAGCTACAATCGCCTTTGCCTAATGGTACCAAAGTTCCAAATTAATAATGCCATTTATTCTAATAAATCTAATAGAAATCACTAGTTTCATGATATTCTGTAAACTGATATCACATCAAAATTATGACGTTATTTTTAAATGAGTATTTACCACATTTATTATTTTTTGGGCAAACAAATCTGAAACAATGGCTTCTTTATTTCATGGTTATATCAAACAACTATAAGGCCTATTGAATCCCATGCTATAATAAACCAAGTTCAACGACTCTTAAAGCATTTATATTATGGCATGAACGCTTGAATAACTGGCTCCATGATGCGGCGATAGTTACAAATTCTACTGGCATCCATTAACAAGCAAACAAATTTTAACATCTCATGATTTAATTGTGTCGCTTGCTTCAAGGCAAATTGGACAGTTAGGGACCATCTTTAATAAAGTTGTGTCTCGACTCTCGCTTTTCTAGAACGTGACTATGGGATATTTGTAGCCTATTCACCAACCTCCAGCTGACCCTTTCGGCTTCTTTATGGTCTTAATTGATGCGCCCACCGATGGTCTCATGTGCATGCCTCTTCTACCAGAATGTCGCTTGCTATATTACCAGCTCAAATAATTCACCAGTGGTCTAACTTCCTGATCACCCTATCAAGACAATCTGCCTTGATAATGTCAGAATTCTCATCTCAAGCCTTCCTCTAATTACATCAATTGAATAGATGTTCAATACCCACTGCTCATGTTCATACTGTAATGGGTTGGTCAATCCCTTTATTAAACGCCCGCAGCTAATCGCTAGACCTTTACTTTGAAACCAAATTGTCTTTATCTCCGCATGGGGGCATAAGTATTATTCATGCGGCTGTTAACGCCTACCACTCCACAAAGAAATCAGGATTTATCACCATTCCAACTTTGCTTAGGGTTACCAACCCAATATTTCTCACATCTACGTGTTTTTGGTTGTGCCGTTTATGTTCCTATCAAGCTCCCACACATCGACCTAAATCCAGGGTCCCTAACGCGCCTTGGTATTTATGCTGGTTTTCAATCCTCATCTATTATCACCTATGTTGAGCCTCATTGTGTGAGGTTTTACTACTCGACGGCAGATTGTCATTCTTTAATGAAAATGTTTTCCCGCCATTAGGGGGAGGAAGCCCATTCCAAAAGAATGGCGAGAAATTACATGAACTGAATTATCTTTTTCTCATTTTGACCCCCCACAAAGCAATCTGAATTAGAGGTCCAAAAAATAATTCATTTACAGAATATTGCTAATCGATTGCCTGATGCATTTATTGATTCAACAAAAGTTACAAATCACATATACCAAATTTCGCAAATATCCCGGAAGACGTAATTGAAATTCCAATGGAAAAATTGAAATATATCATGGCTAATGAGCCTAAGCCACAATTAAAACGTGAATAATTCTCTTGGCTCAAAAGACACAATCTTAGAAAAAGAAAAAAGTGCTAATTTAATAATTTCGAAGAGGACGCTCCTCAAGAGCATACAAATGAAAAGCGATTGACAAATATAAATAATGAAACTAATAGCGCCCCGCAGGGCATCACACCGATCGCTTATCTCATGAGCTCAGACCGTACATAACAATGAAGAAATCTCGCACAATTATATACATAAGGGTAAAAACTGAATCAAATACTACCCTTTATGTGATGATGCTTTTTCTTTCTAAGTGACATGCATATCATAAATAATGATTTAAGATCAAGAGCCACAAAATATAGATGTAATGTCGACTTTAAATGATCGTTAAATAAAGAAGCAATTCAACAGAGTTAAAGTCCCTGATAAACGAGGTATTTGGACCAAGAGTTCAAACACCTAAAGACATAAAACCCATTGATATAGATGGTCTTGTTCGAAAGCGAATGAGCAAAATAAATAGTACATATAAAGCACGTCTTGTGGCCCAAGGTTTCTCACAAAAACCTTGAATTGACTATGAGGAGACATATTCTCCGTAATGGATGCAAACTACATTTCGCTATTTAATATATTTAGCGTCAAGGACTTGATATGCGGCCGATGATGTAGTCATGTACTTATTTATATGGATCTCAGATACTAATGTATATATGAAAATCCTCGAAGGATTCAAATTGCCTCAAGCAATGAATTAAAACCACGAGTATGTATTCAATCATAAAAGATTTTATATGGATTGAAACAATTCAGTCGAATGTGGTATAATCGCTGGGGTTTCATTATTTACTAAAAAGCATGATATGTGAATAATTCAATTTGTCCATGCGCTTTTTATCGGGGAAGAAAGTAGCAAACTGAATTTGCAATTATTGCAGATATGTGGATGATTTGAATTTAATTGGGACTCAAGAGCTTCATCAAAACAATTTGACTACTTAAAGAAGGAATTTGAAATGAAAGATTCGGGAAAACAAATATTGTCTCGGCTCAGATCGGTATTGTTCAAATGGTGTATTAATCCATCAATCAACATATACGTAAAAGTCCCGTTACTTTTTATATGGATAAATCACATCCCCTCAGTTCCCATGGTTGTTAGGTCACTAAGTGACTCAAAGATCCGTCCGGCCCAAAGAAGAAAATGAAGAATTACTTGGTCCCTATACCATATCTTAGTGCAATTGGGGCACTAATGTATCTTGCAAATTATACTTTAATTTCGCACATTGTTTTTTCGCACTTAATTAGCAAGATACGTCAACCCCAACTAAAAGGCAATGAATGGAATTAACATGTATTAAGATATTCTCCGTGAACGTGGTGACATGGGATTATTTTATTCTAAGACATTGAACCACAATTGTTCGTTATGCGTATGCGTGCCATCTTTCTGGACCCTCACCAAAGCTCGATCACGTATCGTGATATATTTACTTACTTAACACGCTATATCCCTGGTGACAAGAAAACAAACTATGGTGGCCACCTCCAACTATTCGTAAATACTGCCATGCATGAAGCTAGCCGAGAAACGCTGCTTCGTCGGTATCCGCTGACATAAATACACGTGGTAATCATGTGGATTATCTTCATTAAGAATGAACCAACAAGATATATGGTGATAATGTCGCATGTATTGCGCAAGTCAAAATGAGGATATATTAAAGCGCGATCGAAATAAGTATATTTCACCAAAATTTCTATACCATGAACTCTAAAGTACGTGAGATCAATGTGCAAATGATAAGGTCCAATGATAATCTAGCAGATGATGCATAAAAAAGACGCTCATCGCAACGCTCAAGAAACTTTCAGGCGTCGATGAGATGCGCCAATCGAAAGACTTCGCACAAAGTATCATGTCACCATCGTGGAGACAAAGATATTAAGATATCGCACTCTTTTTCCTTCGGCCCGGTGTTTTATCCTATCGGTTTTACTCGCAAGGTTTTGAATGAAAGAAGACTAATAATCTCACGGTCATTCAAGGGGGAGCCAAGTATAAATATCAGATAACACGTGGATTTGTTCCACTATAACAAGACACCTGATTACAATGTCATTCATTTATGTAAAGGCTTTCGCCTTCCTCTACCATTAACGTATCATTTACGAAAGTGCTTTTTACTTCACAGGTTTCCATAACAGCCTAATCAAGATGAAATAGAAATCATCGTAATTCCTCCTCGAATTCTCGTCTCTTTCCCTTATCTCTAAATCTTTTGATTTACAACATGATTGTTTTTTTTTTTTTATTAAAAAAAGTCATATTCCATCAAACAAAAAACTCCATCATCAGCTTTCGCAAGAAGTGAGGGTTAATTTTTTAATTTCAAATACGCTCTCATTTTTAAAATTAAATGTATGTGACGAGACATGGATGAAAATTCATAAACCTATCTCATTTACATTTAATTTTTGTTTTTATTTTTATTATATTAAAATTAATATATTTCATAAAAAAATAAAAAAATTATGAATTTTTATAAATTATTTATTAAAAACATTATAATAATAATAATTATTATTTATATTCAAATATAAAATAAATTAATAAAAAATATTTTTAAAATATAATTGGGATGAAATGGGACGGGAATAATAATATCCAAACCCGTTAAAAACTCGACATAAAGAATCAAACTCGTCCCTTTAAGGACGGTGACGGCGGAACTCTAAATATTATTCGTTATCATCATTTCGTTTATTACCCAATATTAAAATAAACAATTTAATATTTAACGCTATTAAATACTATTTAATATTAAGCTAAAAATTATATTCGATATTAAATAAAAAAGTAATACAAAAACCCGCCGCTGAAGGTAAAAAAAGAAATTGTTTGGTTTTTTAACTTTTTTTCAATATGTTTTGATGAGAAATAATTTTTATTTCTTACTTTTATTTTATATCTTAAATGACTTACTTAAAATTCATGAATAAAATATAATGAAACAAAAACAACCCTTATCACGGCTTGAAAACATGATAAGGAAAAAGTAATTACATTATTTTAAAAAACTCCAATCAGTAACCATGTTTTATATGATTATGTTTGGTTTTGAAAATTATTATAAAAATGTTTTAACTTATGTGGAAGGGTACTCAACGTTTAAAAAAGATAAGACATAAAGAAGGGAGAGGTCTTGGATTCAAGTCCCAATTGATAAAATTTACTATATAGTAACTAAAGTATTTAATTGTCAAAAAAATTATTATAAAAATAAAATAAATGTTAAAAATAATTTATGTAACAAAAACACAATTATTGAAGGTTTATACTCTGCTACTCATAACACGAACCTTTTTGGATTGTCTAGACTAAGTTTCCAAGACCCATGACATCATTTTCATTTACAGGCCTTGAAACTGTAAAACCTAGGTAAATTTGAATTTTTCCAAAAAATAGGGCAAACATGATGAACTTGCCGCTACGATACAGGTTGAAAACCTAAAATTTTTCAGATCTCATTTAATTCTAAACAGACATCATCAAGCGAATTTCGTTCGAATCTAGTTACATACGAATTTCATTGAATTCGGCACAATCAAAATTTCACGCTGATACCACGTGTCGAAGGACATACGATAAACTATACGAAATGACACTACGACAAGCCACGTGTTACAAGGCATGGTAAGGCCACGGGTGTGACACATGGCAAGCCATGTGTCACAAGGCATGCAAAGGCAAATGCATATGTGACACATGGTAAGCCATGTGTCCACATGCGAATGGGCATGCTTTTAAAATGGGAGGAAATCAATTAGGGTGAAGGGCAGCCAAGAAGAAAAGAAAGAGAGAAAAGAAAGAGAAAAAGGAAAAGGAGAGAAAGGAAAGAAAGAGAAGAAAGAAAGGGAGAGGGAAGGAGAAGAAAAGGAGAGAGAAGGAGGGAGAAGGAGCCATGCCCGACTATTGGAAACTTGATGGACGGATAGCAAAAACCAAAGATTCGACGAGGGGCTACGCTTTAAGAAATAGGAATTCTTCCTACTCGGCTTACTTCTCTAGCCTCGCCATTGTTTTAGGCCGATTTTGGGAACCGTCGTACCACAAGAATTGTGATTCAAGCCTATAGTTTGTTTAAAGGGGTTGTTTCCCGAGTGAATTTGGGTTTAAAATTGCATTTACTGAGTTTTAAAATGCTCCTGCAACCCTCGAGCATGCTATTGCGTGGATTGGCGTAATAATGTGGCTCCTAGTGTATTATAACTTCGGAAGACTATATTTTTCTCGTCCGAACTCCGATTCGCACATTCTAGACTCCCATGCAAGTTTCTTCAGCTTCTGTAATCTAGTCATATGCCGTTGATCGTATTTCCGTGCTCACATCATTGCCGAAATTTTGATTATAACACCAAGTATACTAATTGCATGGCATGACATACTTGTTTGATGAAATGTTGATATGTGTATTAATATATTGACATGTGATGAATTGTATTTATAGACATGGCCATTACATGGCATTTTCTAGGCTATTTTGTGGACATGTTATGTCATAATTTAACCTAGAGGATAAAGTGCTTCATTACTCGACTCAGTAATGATTTGTATGTGATGTTGATATATGCTTATGTGATACATTGACATGAATGAGTTAATTTAAGGAAATTATATGCATGCTTGATATAATTGCGCAGGATGCATTGGTGATATGCATGTTTAATAAAATTGTTCATATAGCATTCTTCAAATATGTGACATAGCACAAATAGGCAATGGGGCATACATTGTGTAATAAGCCATCCCAAAGGCATAACTATTCATGCATGCATTCATGCACAAAGACATACTTGCATACAATAGATATGTGTTTGTCATGATTAAGGGGTTAAAGTGACAAAACTGAAAGCTAGTGCGAAGTTATGTTAAGTCAAGCAAATTGAAGGACCATTTGAAATTTGTCAAAATACCTAGATAAAAGCTTTAGAGTTTTCTAGAACATTTAGCTTCTCTTCTCCTTTATGTTGTCCGTCATGTGATAGAGGAGAGGAAAAACTTATTTTGAGCAAAAGCCCATATTTTTAATCTGCCGACTTTCTTTAGGTAAACTCTGTTTCAGATCTGTTTTGCACCTCTATTTTCGGGTCTTGCTTCTGCTTTGAACAAGTTGTAAACATGAAAGTTGTTGGGTTATGTCTCTTCTAGGTTTGGCGTAAAAGGGCTTGGTAATTGGTTGTGCTTATCTTGAGTTATGATCTGTTGAACACTGATTGCTCATGCTGTCCTGACTTGGCAGTTTACTATGCGAAATTTGAAAGCATGTTCTCCTTGTATTTGGTATTTTGACTCCAATTTTCATGACATGTTATAATTTTATATGTCTAGTTTCGTGCTTGAAAATATTAGGGCTTGATCAAGCTCAATCTTGAGTTATGGTGGTTTGTTTAAAAGCTGTTCTGTAACAGGGGACCTGATAACAGTTAAAGCTTGAAAATCTGGTATAAATTCTATATATGGAATATGAAGCTGATTTACATATGTTAAAGAGAAGAGTCTAGTTTCCCAACAAAAAAACGAATCATGGCTCTTTTTGGATGTATATGTTGAGAGTTATAGCTAAAAGAGTCAGTAAAGGTCCCGTCAGAAACAGGTTAGGTCGACTTGTGGTTATATGTTCTCATATATTTGAGTTTTGAAAGTTTATGCATGATATATGACTTATGTATGATTAATATATGTTTTAGACCACGAGGAGCAAGACGTGATAAGACGGGCTGCAAGGAGTGATAATGGGACGCTATTTTTTGTGAGTGGATAAGGAAATGTTTGGTACCATGTGTTCTTGTTTGTCATTTGATGAATGACTTGTTTTTTTTGTAATGAAATGATCTAATGTTCATGTATGATATATATATGGACTATGCAAAAATGTTGTGTGCAAGAATGTGTTGATGAACTATATTATGAATTATAAATGATGATTATGTGCAGAACATGTTGATGGCTATGTGATAAACTATGAATGTTATTATGTACAAATACATGTTATATAAAAATATCCATGATGCATGGAAGTTAAGAGGATAAAGGTTTTGACCGACATGTCCAAGTAATCGCAAATACAAGTAACGAGGACGATGGGTCAAATACAAGTATAAGCTAGCGGTAACCATGAGTTTACAAGTTCACAGTTATCGAGTTTGAGTTTACAAGTTCTGGGCGTCTTGATGTGTTTAGGTCATGCTTAGATAAAAACGGATACATGACATTGTGATCTAGAATACATATGAACTATGAATGTGCGTATGTTTGATGTTATGAATGATTAAGTGCTCTAGGCAATTGATGAATATGTAGGAGTTATGTAAATTACTTTGGTTTCATAAAAAGTGAATGGGCTTATGATGATGTGAATGTGTGTGACTAGGTATCATGCTATATCCCTCATTGAGTAGCATCTCAGGTAATAATTTTTAGGTTCACGAGAGTCGAAGCATAAGTTGTGTTTCTTTTTCCTTTGCCCACGTCATGAGTGATAGGTCGGCTGATGACTTCCCTCTCCTCTCTCTCATCATGACAAGTATATGTATTCTAGGAGACTTTTGAATTGTATATGTCAATGTATACATATGGTTACTCCTAGTCGTTTTTGGGACATGTTTATGAGCAAGAAAATGTTTATACAAATGTTTTTGGTTGAGTTTTATTACTTTTAAAAGATAAAAACATATGAAATATAACACAAGCAAAAAACTAAGTGAAAAACTCTAAGATGCATGCTTACTGAGTGACGTTTGTGGTTAATTGAATTTTCTATAATTAGGATGACTTAGGGTTATAAAGAACCAAGATTTGGACATTACACATTGCATATGCATGGGGATATCACATTGAATGGGTGTAAGTGCATAGTGTCATCACATACCATACTTGGTGGTTGATGAATGGGCTCGATACGTTGAACGAAGTTCAGTGGAGTTCCGTTGTTCGCAGAATATGAAATAGTGCCACCACACACTATCCTTGGTGGTTGATGAGTAGGTTATGTACCTGAACGAAGTTCAGCGGAGTTTCACTATTTGTAGAGCATGAAAACTTGTGTCGGGTGGTAATAAGCAGGGATAGACACCCCCTCGAGTGAAAGCCTCGATATTTTTGGTTATACATATGTGTCCAACGATGAAAGCCTGTGAAAGTGAAGGAAGGAGTGCGAAGCCTACGGTGAGACCCCGAAAATTCGCCTACCCATAAAAAACACATGTTTTGTTAATAAAAAGATCATTGGAGGTACCATATCCAATGGGTTTTGGTTTATAAAACAAAAGAATTTTGTTTTGGAAAATGATCATTGGATGAGAACATCAATGATGGTTTATCACACATTGACCTATGCATTGTGTAGAGAGAGTCGATGAGGACTCGGGGCATGGTACATGATTGAGTCACATCTCATTTCATGACATGTAGAATTCCATGGTAGAAATTACATTTTACATGGAATGATTGTGGTGCGTGTGCGACCATTACATGCACACTTAGGTAGAGGTAGCCTCTGTAGGAGTTATCTCTGCCCAGGCGTGGCTCGCCCTTTATGGGGCTGTTTCGGGTGTAGCCTGAGACAGGTGGGCGGCCTTCATCCAGAAGTCGTAATTGTGAAGAATGCCGACATGTGGCCTTGATATTCATTTTGTAAAATATATTTGAACAAAATAGTTGTAATCTATGAATTTGTGTAAGAGTGTTGTAATAAACTTTTAAGAACTATTGTGACATAGTCTTGGGTAATATTTTGAGTATGATTGAAAGGGCCTAGTGGAGCCACTTTTACTCATAAATGAGTCCCGATCAATGAGACAAGATAGTGTGGTGTCGAAATATACGATACCCACAGGTATTCCACAGGTTGGCGATTGGACAACAGGACCCCCGAGGTTTGGGGCGTCACATCTTGGTATCAAAAGCAGATGTCTGTTTCACGGCAGGGCATGAGTCACAGATCATGGAATTTATGGTGCATTTCATGTTTTGTGCTCAATATGCTACATGATTGTGTGTTATGTGAATTATATACATGGTAAAATGTATATAGGAAAAGTTGAACACTAGGGTGAGAACATAACCTTAGGGGTTCGGAAAATGAATGAACGGAATAGTTCAGGATGTGATGTCTACTAGTGGTTGGCTGATGCACTACTAGTTAGACTAGAAACGGAATCTCAATTTGCTATTTGACAAATGTAAATTGCAAATCGAGGAAGAGGAAGTCGAGGAAGGGAATGCAGGGCGGGCGAAGCCAATGACCTTCTGCCGACCTTTGACCCGAAATGACCTTCATGGAAATTTATTGGTGTTCTGTACTACTATTGCATAGGTGAGTGTAATTTGCTACCATTAGGCTAGTCGGCAGACGAGGGTTAAGTAACCACGAAGGTTGAGCACATCTCCTCCAGGCCTTAGGGGAGGAGGGGATCAATGATAATTTGGTCATTGGTTCGTAGTGGAAAAGATATTGGAGGCTACGAAGATCACCTTCGATGTCACCCAGATAAGACTAGCGACATTCGAGCTAGAGGGTGAGTCTTAAGTATGGTGGGATTGGGTCAGAGCCTCGAGGGACTTGGATGCAATGGCAGGGGAAGAGTTCCATTAGCTCTTCATGGAAAAGTATTTTTTGGCGTATGCTCGACATGAAAAAGCTCGAGAGTTCCTGGAATTGAGACAAGGAACTATGACAGTGCTTGAATACGTGACTAAGTTTATTGAATTAGCCCATTTCGCTGATGACTATGTAGCCACGGACATAGCCAAGGTGAGAAAGTTTGAGGATGGACTGAAACTATCCATCTGGGGAAAATTGTAGGACTTCTCCTATAAGATATGGACTCGATGGTTAGGACTGCTATGGCCATGGAGAGGTAGGTGGATGATGCACAAAACATCCGGGGATGCGAGTGTTGTTAAAGATAAGAGGAGGGAGAGTCAACCTTCTTCTTCTAGCTTGAGAAAGAAACAGAGGACTTCTATTCCGCGAGGGTTTCAGGGACGGAGTGTGTTTATCAAGGCAGGAGCTAGGTCGAGGCTCAGTTAGGCAGACGAGGAGATGTTTCCATTGCCATCGACCTAGACCTTGGGGTGGGTTTGTCCTCGGTAAGAATCCCATAGTTATGGGACACCTCAATCTCGGTCATCGATTGGGACGTATATGAAGCGCGATTTGTTCCTCCTTACCTTGTGGGCGGGAGAGATAGTATCCAATCGCGAGTTACCCACCATGGGCCGGGAGATCTGATAATAATCATGGAACTACACAAGGGCTACTAGCCTTGATCGAGACGGATGGGCCGGGCGGGGTCGAGGTCGAGGCCAGGCTCGTAAAGTAGGGACTTCGGGGACCGGGCGTGTGCCGCCATTACCTCATCTGCGAGGCTTGCGGACCGGGTCGGTTATTCGAGTGCTTTTTCTACTCTCTCGTCTATGGACAAGAGTATTATTTGATTCTGGTGCATCTTATTCTTTTATTGTTGCATCCTGTGTGAACTATTTGGGCTTAGAGGTTGAAACAATGGAAAAGCCATTGCATGTGAGTTCTCCCCTAGGAACTAGGGTGAGGGTTGATATGATATGTCGTGGTTGTGAGTTATAGATGTCAAAGGATTACGCTCCACGGTGGACCCGGGTTATGGACATGTCGGGTTTGATGTCGTATCGGGATGGATTGGGTGACCGTGTGTTGTCATCGATTGTGATCGTGGGAGTTCACACTACACACGGGATGGTATTAGTGTTACGTTTCAAGGGATAAACACTGATGCTCTACCTCGAATTTGTCACGACTCTAGGTGGCATGGGCAATTAAAGGGTTGGCTGGTAGGCCTTACCTTGGAGGACGAGGTTAGATAGGATTTGAGTCTACATCGAGTGGTTTGTGAGTATGAGGATGTTTTTTCGAACGAACTTCTGGGATTACCTTCGTATAGGGATCTAGACTTCACGATTGAGTTACATCCTGGTACGACCTATTTCTATGACTCCGCATAGAATGGCGCCTGTTGAGTTGTAGGAACTTAATGTCCAATTACAAGACTTATTGGACAAAGGATTTATTAGATCGAGCACTTCACCTTGGGGCGCTCCAGTTTTGTTTGCAAAAACCAAGACTCTTCGATTGTCATGGGTATCGGTGGATTTGAGCGGGATTCTTATTAAGAATAGTAAGCTTTGCGAGATTGACGATTTGTTTGATCAGCTGAGAGGGGCGCGAATGTATTCCAAGATAGATCTCTGCACCAGTTGCCATCAGTTGAGGGTTGGGGAGGCAGATATCCCTAAGACAACGTTTTGGACGTGATATGGGCATTTTGAGTTCATAGTGATGCCCTTCGAATTGACGAATGTTGTTGTAACATTCATGCATCTCATGCATAGGGTATTCCAACTCTATCTAGATCAATTTGTGGTAGTCTTTGTTGACGACATCCTAGTATATCAGTACGAGGAGAGCGTAGGGATCATTTGAGGATTGTTCTCGAGCCTTGAAGGGAACATCGGTTGTACGGGGTCGAGTGAAGTGCGATTTTGAAGCTGCGAAGTAAGGTTCTTGGGGCACGTGCTATCGACTTTAGGCGTATCAGTTGACTTAGAGAAGGCCGAGGCAGTTATGAGTTGAGAGAGGCCAAGGTCAATCTTTGAAATACGCAGTTTCATGGGATTGGTAGGGTACTATAGGATATTTATTTAGGACTTCTCCCGACTAGCTGCTTTTTATGTGAGGTTGACCGGAAGGAGGTCGGTTGGAGTGGAATGACTTGTGAGAAGGCATTCTAGGAATGTGAGGCTTACTTCGGCTCCTATTGTGATAGTTCGGGACGGTGCATGGAGTGTCTTGTGATCCTCAGACGGGGAATGGGATGTGTTACAATGCATTAGGGGTTTGTGGCTTATGGTTTCTGCTTGATTTAAGGGACCCGCAAGTAGATTTACCCTTTCGCACGATATGGACTTGGCGGCCGTTGTCTTTGCCTTGAAGATATGGTGCCACTATCTATACGGTGAGAAGTTCGAGGTGTTTCGAGACCCGCAAAGTCTAAAGTACATGCTTTTATATAAGCGGGACCTCGGCTTGGCGACACGGATAGATGGTGTGCAGGAGGATTACGATTTAACTGCCTTTACTACTGATAAAGCGAATGTGGTGGGCGATGCGCTCATTCGGGCTGAGGAGTCTTGGCTAGTGTAACTTCCGGGAGTAGCGAGATGTGGTCGAGATTATTAGGACAGTTCGGATGCGATACAATGATCGAGGCTCCCGAGGACTATGGGGAGTTTGGTGGGGCTGCAGCCTTCTTGACGAAGTGATTGAGGCCCAGCGGTAGGAAATAGAGATCACGTCCATCAAGGACTGGGTACGGCCAGGTACATGTGACGAAGGATGGACCATTCATACAAATGGTGGTCTTCGATATAGGGGCAAGATTGTGGTTCCCCGATTGGTGGATTTAAGAGAAGAGATCCTCAAGGAGTTCCATTGCTCTGGATTTTTACGTACACGGGTGGCCTTATGATGTATCATGATCAGTCGTTAGTAATCTTGGAGTGGAATGAGCTACGAGTTGCAGAATTTGTTCGTCGATGTCTCACGTGTCAGTAGGTAAAGGCTAAATACCGAGAAGGCGAAACGGGTACCTCGGCCAGATTAGAGGTAGTGGGTCGTGGGAGCACATCACGATGGATTTTGTGACTCACTTGCCACGGACATCGCGCGGGCATGACTCTGTTTAGGTGATCGTGGACCGACTCACTAAGTCGGCTGCTACATTTGTGCGGATGAACTTCACTCCTAGAGGCGATGCAGCAGATTATATATCTGAAGATCGTCACAGGTTACATGGAGTACCAGTCTCTATCATATCGGATTGGGATCCCAGGTTTATAGCTAATTTTTTGAAGAGTTTCAATGAGCCATGGGGACCACTGATTAGTGATGAACCGCAAACTTTCATCCACGAAGATGGTGATCAGAGGACCATCCAAACACTAGAGGACATACTATGCACACGCGTCTTGGATCTTAAGGGTGGCCCGGGAAGGCGTTTACCCTTAGTGGAGATTCTACAGTAGTGATTATCGAGGTAGTATACGGATGGCGCCACATGAGACACTGGAGGCGTATTGATCTCGATCTATTGAGCGGAGGTGGGAGAAGAAGATCAGCTATAGGTTCGGATTTGTAAGGACACCTCGAGAAAAGGTGGACTTGATACGAAGCGTCTTCCAGTAGCTCAAAGCCGTGAGAAGAGCTGCACGCTGACGAACGGCCAATGACCTGCAGGAGTTTGAGGTAGGTGATAAATGTCTTCTTGAGAGGTGATGCTGGGGAGTGGTCGATTAAATGACCGGGGAAAGTGATTGTCGAGATATGGACCGCCGAGGGTACTCGAGGGTGGGTGATTGTGCCAGATTGGGCGTTCTTGCCGGGTTTATCGAGTGTTCATACGGTATTCCATGTCTTTATGCTCCGAAAGTACGCAGTCAGGCTCATGTAGTGGATTGGGGTGAGCTCATTGTTGATCTGGATAGGACCTTTGAGGAGAATTTGTCGTATTATGGATAGTCGTGATCGGTTTTAGCTGACGCAAAGTGTGAAATTCTGAGGTGTTGTGGCATCATTGAGGAGTGGAGAGATGACGTAAGAGAATGCGAGGACCACGATAATGTGCGACTTATCATTCTTTATTCGGATGAAGGTCGTTGTTTAGTCATTTGAAAAACAAAAATGAATGGTAGCCAGCATATGCGTGTGATTGTATGTATATAATAAATGTGAATTTGAGACGAAATTAACAAGAGGTAGAAGAATGTAAAACCCGAGTCAATTTGAACTTTTCCAAAAAATGGGGCAAACATGGTGAACTTGCCGCTACGATACAAGTGGAAAACCTAGAATTTTTCTAGATCTCGAATGATGAAAATGACTTCACCGTGGACTTCGTCTTGTGAAATCTAGTTACCCATGAATTTTGTTGAATTCAAAGATAGTCATAATTTTACATTTTTTGAGGTAACAAGTGTCGGGTGACACATGACAAGCCATGTGTCACAAGGCATGCAAAGGCAAATGCATGTGTGACACATGGCAAGCCATGTGTCCACATGCATTCCAATGGGCATGCCTATAAAATAGGAAATGGGTTAGGGTGAAGGCGGCCCCGAGAAGAGAAAGAAAGGAAAGAAAGAGAAAAGGAAAGGGAAAGAAAGGAAAGAAGAGAAAGAAAGAAAGGGAGAGGAAAGGAGAAGAAAGGAAGAGAAGGAGGGAGAAAGAAAGTCGGCAATCCGTTAATTCCGAACTCGTTAGGCAGAGTGAGTCTTGGTGGAAATTACTTTACTCGGAAAGGAGGGAGAAAGGGCAGTGGAGCTACTTTTACTCATAAATGAGTCTGATGAATGAGACCAGCGATGGTGTGTTATTGAGATATCACGTCTGCGGTGTTCGGGTTGTGGTTGGTGGCGGGATACACGGGGGTTTGGGCGTCATAAATGTACCATTAAAGTGTATGGCTCACATAATTTTATTAGAAATTAATAGCAGTTATAATAGGATTAAGATAAAAATGATTTTATCGGACTAGAGAGAAAACTTATATGCGATAGAGTTTAAACATTAGAGTGCCTGTCTGAGATTCATATTATATGTAGCAATTGATGGCCTTATTTCTTGACGACAAATCCTTCATTCCCTAACACCCTCCTAGCTCCACGGTACCGGGATAAGTCAGTATCAGAGACACTCACTGTATGGATCGAAACACAAAAAAGCTTAGAACTTTCTCTTATCTTACATACAAGCTTCTCTAATTAAAGCTTAGAACTCCATTAAAAAATATAAGTACAAAGATGAATATGGTTGTTCTGATGCCTCTCAAGGAGTTTTTCTTCCCCTTTTATAGAATTTTGAGGATTTGTTATCCTTATCTTCACAAGGGACGTGTCATTATTTCCTTTCTTCTGTCTTTCTAATTGTCTTCTTTATTATCATGTAACAATTTTTTAAGCCGTGTATTTCCTAACATAAATCGTGTTTTTATTTCTCCATTGCTTTTGTCTTGTATGTTTTCTTCGCCAAGCGTGTTCTTGATTCTTTGACTTCAATTGCAAGCTTCAATCTTATCTTTAGCTCCACCCTTTATCATCGTTTTTTTGTTAGTATTGTACAATTATAGTGATAGATATTAGTTATCGGATCGGCTGTGTTCGTTTATAATTGGAAGACATGTCTGTCGGTAGCTGGCAGTTAATTTTTTTAAAAGAGTTATCCGACTTTATTAATGGAATTTTGTCTTTATTAAATCTTTCGAACACTTTCTTTGTCATTTGAGCAACGGAGTGTCGTTAATTACAGGCTACATTATCTTGTTATTATTAACTCTTTATGTCATACGGCTTTTCATCTGCGTATCTATCATCCAATTGTTGGTTGCACAATGGCTTTTCCATCTTATCATATGTTTAAAGTAAATATAAGCTAACAGCACTTCAACCAAATCAGCCATCGTACATATCTACTAGTACAAGATTTTTCTCTTGATGCAGCCTAAATCTCAGGGAGGAGGAAATGTAAGTGCTCAAACTTTGCTACCATAGAATGCCAGGTTCCCAGGATGAGTACTAATTTGAAGTAAGACGCTAGTCAGCATTACACCTGACAGTAACGGTTGGTAGAGCTTTAGACTCCGACCATGATGTGGCTGCAACCTTCGTGGTTTAGAAATAAAGCCAAATCTTGTTCAGGGCCTCATGAAATGGAGCATTTAGTTCCTTCAGATGGGACTCAAAGACACTCGCCAAACCTTTGTCTGAGTATTCGTGTTTTCCATGTCGAGTGTTGATTCCAAGCACTGCTGGAAGCTCCTCCTCGCTCTCCACTGCTTTAGATAAGTCATTCATCCAAGTGTGCAATGCAGTCAGAGCTGCCCCAAGAGAGAGGCTCTTCAAATATAAAGACCATTGGGTTGGCGATTTAGATTTTATATCTGTGTAGCATAAATTAAGCCCAGGAAGATTAAACAGTTCATAAGCTTTCTCAACATATCAAGTTGACACATAGATCAATTAAGCAATTGCGATGACCTTCTTTACATCACTTTTAACGGAATCAAGTTCAGTGCTTCTTTTCTTGAGTCACTTCACTCATTTTATCTTCAGCAAAGAGTTTACCCTAATACCAAGCTTTGGGTTGTATTGTCAATGCAGTCAATGAGCTTGCCAAGTTCTTCCTTAGGAGTTTGGGTCATCACATTCAACATACAACCACAGAAACGATCATTGGAGTTATGTCTAGTTCCAAAAGCCGATCAAATGTCTTAACAACGTCATCTGTACGGTGGCTTTTCCGCTAGCATTGAATAAGTGATGTTGAACAAAGATATTTGGCTCACAACCAGCTTCCGACATAGCATTCAACATGGCTTCTGCCTCGGAGACCTTCCACTACAGGAATATGGTAATCATTGATGAAAATGTCCAGCTGTCACCGGCGTACAGGTACCAAGAAACTCTTCATATCT
Organism: Tetrastigma voinierianum; assembly: GCA_016808115.1. Classification (NCBI taxonomy): domain Eukaryota; kingdom Viridiplantae; phylum Streptophyta; class Magnoliopsida; order Vitales; family Vitaceae; genus Tetrastigma; species Tetrastigma voinierianum. The sequence continues at coordinate 68,907 of JAEQBH010009290.1, forward strand.
TCAAAAATTTCAGCAGCTTCTTCAGTGCAGCCAACATCAGCACACATAGCTAAAAGAGTATTATAAAGAATCACACATAGCCAACTCCAACTCCCTCTCCTTTATCTCCCTGTACACATAAGAGCGTCTTCACCATAGCGTGCTCTGCCATGAGGCGTATCAGAACGCATAGGTTCTGAATTCGGTTGGAGGCCATTGTTGAATATACTTTGTAATATTCTTCACCTGCCAAAGGTCTCTTGGCTCTTCCATAGAATCCAACAGAGTATATAATAAGTTCGGCTTGACTCCAGAGCCTTCATCTCTTCATACACATTCAAGCACCCATCAAAATTTCCCGACATCCCATAAATTCTAATCAATGTCGAAAATGTGACAGGATCAATCCTCCATTTTCTGTTCTTGCGATCATACAGAAGCAATGCCCGCCTCAACATTCCCAGCTCATATAGGCATCGATCATGGTCGAGTAGGGTGACATCATCAGGACTGACACGAATTCAGGCATCTTCTCAAGCCACTCCACAGCCTTATTGGGCATAGACAAGCCCTAGCACAGCTAATTATTGTCGAAAATGTGACATTATCAGGCTTAACCCCTGTCTCAAGCATTTCATCAAACAGCTTCTCTGCTCTATCGAAGTCCCTATTCTTCCTAAAAACCTTCAAGGTGCTTATACAGAATCACCTCTCTGCTCAGCCAAATCTTCTTGAGGCAAAAGCAAGCAGTGCAGTTTCAGGAGATCGACACATATTATTAAGGACAATCACAGCGTCCTGCTCACAATATCCTATCACCTAGGCACACCAAAACCAGAGAAACATCCTTTATCAGTCGCCTCACGAGTCAAAGACTCGGCTATTTTCACTAGAGAAGCATACCTGGCATCATACGAGTGCTGACGGAGCTTCGAAGCTCTGGGGCTTCTGGGGTTGAACCAGATGTAGCTTTTCGTTTTCCTACCTGGGTCTTGAGAATCTGGTGCATTTGAGGCATCTAGCTTCTGGGTTTCTTGTGGAATCGGGTCCTTTAAAGAGACTAGGGCGATGCGGGGAGAGATTCTTGAGTGAAGTGACAGAGAATTGGGTTGGAAAAACAAGTTGCCAAAGCTTCTTACCGTCGGTTTCTGTAAGAAAGAAACAGAGTTGTGGAGATAATGGCGGTCATGACCGAGAGAGGAGGATGAAGAGCAGAGATGGAAAGCCATTGTTCTCCCCACCAACGTGTCTCTGTTTTGGGCCTTATCAAGTAGTACATTAAAAATATATATATAATTCATATGAAAATACGTATTACCACATACTGGCTTTCATTTTGGAGTCATATTTACCTCACTAACCTATTCCTGATGATCATATTTCCTCTGGTTCCTTAGGGCAAAGTTGTCCGTGGGAGGAATCTTTCCGCTACCCATTAGTACAAAATTTTCATTAGTATTGAATATTGATATTACCTTGACATTTTCCTAAAGACCAATTATCAAAATATAGTCACCGAGCGTAAATAATTTTAAGGATATATTATTGTATGTCGGGTAAGCATTATATCTTCATGAAGGTTTGAGGGGGTATGTGCCCTTCCTAAGCCCTATATAGCTCGCCCTGTGTTGAATGACTAATATTTTTTTACTTGACCAAGTTGGACTACGTTCCAAGACCCAATTAATTTTAATTATTCACAAACAATTAATCCTTATAAAATAAGAATATGGATTAATAAATGAATGGGGGAAAAGGTTTTCTTGCCCAATCATTTAACCATTAAGACTACTTCGCAACTACTTTAATATTTGAGTTAGAGCTATAAAAAGCTTGTTCTCATATGAAAACACGTTTTATGTCGTTAAATGATCATTTTATCTCTTGAGATCTGTATAGATTAAAATTTTGTCTAAGAAAATACAGATCTTAAGAAATAAAATTACAATTTAACAATGTAAAACTCGTTCCAATATGAAAACGAACTTTTTATAACTCAATCCTTGATATTTAAATCGTAAGATAATAATTTCTCTTTCTTCAAAACAATTACTCATTGAAGGGTGAAATCAGCATCTATTAATCCACAAACATTAATATTATTCATCCTTTAATTGGCTTATACAGCCTTTATTTCTGTTGCGAAAGAGAAAAGAACTGACTCAACACCCATACGAGAAAAGCGATTAAAAAGACCAGACAAAGACATTAATCACCACCATTATGGTTCACATGAGGGTGCATGGGGGATAATTCTCAGTATAGTATTCACAGCGGCAGCCATGGCTTCTGTCACAGCGACATCCAGAAGGCCAGCCATCATAGGATGGCGTTAGCCTCACATATCCATCATATGATGATGGCGGCTGCTGGTACGGTATCCCATATGATCCATGGTGGCAATGGCATGGCCCACCCACTGCCCTCAAAGCGCAAACACAGCACCATCTTGGATAAGAGCATGGGTGGTACCGTCACCGGATCTGGAGTCGGATTTGGCTTCGAACCAGCATTTGGCTTCGGCTCCGAACTTTGCTTCGGATCCGAATTTGGCTTCGTATCCGTCTTCGACTTCGGATCCGTCTTCGATACCGAATTTAGCTTCGGCTCCTTCTTCGGTAGTCTTATCTCGATACTCTTGATAAGTTTCTCGCCTTTACAGATAAGCTTCTGTCTAATCCTTTCAGGGTTACAGCATACTACTGTGATAATCACAGCGTCTTCCTTATCTAAGTAAGTCTGGTCTCGTATTTCTCTCGTTCATAAAAATTCAAACAAAAAACAACTCAATTCTTCTTCATATCTTAAAATGCAATCAAAAATTCACAAAATCTCCAAACACATATCTAAGACTCTCACCAGGATATTTACAGAGCAGTTTCTTGATCTTGCTGCGACACTTCTCACACCCAAGATCAACCTTCAGCACCATAATCGTAGCCTGCATGCAATATTTTCATAATTTCTTGAAGAACATATTTTAATTTTTTGGGATGATATTTGTTTTCTGTAAAAAGTTGTAAAATAACAAAAAAAAAAAAAAATCAAATGGGTGTGAAGAAATTGAAGAGATTAAAGGGAAAGAGACCTCTGCCATGGGTGTGAGTGTGATGGGCAACTGAGCTCAGAATTGAGTCGAAGGAAGAAAAAGATTGATTCTGGTTTTAAGAAGGCCAACTCACCTCCTTAAATAGATCAATTTTTCTTGGTCTTCTTTTAAGTCAACCCAATGAAATGTGGAAACGTGGCATTTGTTTGTAAAAATCCTTATCATATGGATATAATTGCTGACACGCTTGCGAGTTAGGCCATCTCACCTCCCTTCTTTCTTCTTTCTTCTTTCTTCTTTCTTTCTTTCTTAAAAAAAAAAAAAAAAAAAAAAAAAAAAAAAAATTTTTTGAATCTCACCTTCCTTCCCATACCATTAAAAAACCAAAAAAAAAAAAAAACAAATAAAATATATTGATGAGGTGAGCAATTATGGATCTTAGATCCCCAACATCGAGCAATTTATTCATTTGAACTCACATTGAAGACACGTGTATGATTCCGATTATATAATGTGTAAAAAATAATGACATAAAGATGAGTGCCAAGTTCAAATCTTAGTGAAAATAATTTAATATATTATAACTATTATGATATTTAGCTATTAAAAAAAACTATGAAACAAAAATATGTGCTACCGAGATAATTTGGAGGTCTAAGTAAGATGGCAAATTTCTAAAATTTTCGGGTCATTTGTCTCATCCCACCCATGTTTTGATAGGTTTGGGAACTTAATGATTGGGTATGGGACGGACGGGGGTTTACCCCAAAACCCATATGGGGTTTAGGTACACGTTGAGGATCAGGTTGTAACCTCTACCCCAATATAAAAAAATACTAATTTACCCTCTTATATATAAAAAAAATAAAGAACAAAAATGAAAACAATTAAACTCATCATCAAAGATTAAGGTTATTTTTTGTAAAAAAGAACCCCAATTAGTTTATTACGGGTATATCATGTTTTGTCAATCTGATCAGTTTATATTTTCACAAAAACTTTCATTAATAATTCAATATCGATAATAATTTGCTTGATATTTTCCTATAAATTAAACCCCAACAGCTTGGATAAATACATCAAATATTCTCGAGCTTGACTGGACTGGACTGGATTGGACTGGATTAAAGTTTCAAGACCCATTAAATCTTAATTATTGATAAAAAAAACTTATAAAAGAAGAATAAGATGAAGGGTATCATGGCATTAGTTTGACCATAAAATAGACTAGAGTGCTGACGGTGGCCGCCTTAATTTATCCATCAACTACTTTCCTCTACAGTTTTTTTCCTCCTATTTGGCTGCAGGTACATGTCCTATAATTGACTTTACTTTTTATTTTATTTCTTTTTTTTTTTTTTTGAAGCTATTCCTTTATTTCTTAGGAAACAGTAGTCAAGATAATGGTGTTTGTTCCCCTCATTAATTACTTTATTTACCTAATTTAAAAATTCGAATCGTGGACCATCCAGTGCTGGTTGATTCCGCGACCCCTAATTCGTTTCTAATGATCGTTATTTTCTTTATAACGAGTGACAACTGCTCATTGAACGCATATATATATATATATATATATATACCAAATCAATTAACAATGGCCAAATTATAAAATAGTTTATAGGTCTAATATCCCTTTTCACTCCAGCAAAATATCTTTTTATTTGAATTTTTCTCCACTTTTTGTAATTTTTTTGCAGCACAAACATGTCAAGACTTTTCTTCCATTTGCATATTTTTAATAGCCGTAAATGTGTTCAGTAAAAGTCGCTCTTGCTTATTTGATTGTGGGTTTCCAGTTAAATCTTGGCCAAATGAAGGAATGAAGTTTAATTCCATTTCTTTAACTATAAAAAAAAAAAAAGATAATTAATTAAAGTATATGATATAAACATGCTTAATATCTTATAGAAATAAACATGTTATTTATTATGTAAGCTCTCTGAACAATCTAGAAATTAAGAAGCATAATTATCTAGTGCGATGCCAAGATATGCAATGAACTGAAGGAAGATGTTTGTTGATGAATGATAATTATTAAATATGCTTATTTTATCTGTAAATTACAATACTCATATTTTTGTGTAGGTTATCCATTAGGAGTAAATTGAAGAAATCAAGGAAAATTCGGTTAAAAATCAGAGCAAAGCATGAAAAATCAATGAATAGCAACTAACATCATGATGTGAGGTTTTCATATCGTGACATGATAGAGAGCATGAAAATGGCGCGGCCAGCGTCGCGATGTCGCGAACGCAATGTTGCGGCGATGTCACGAGCATTCCAGCCGTAGCTCTGCTCAGCTACCATCTAGAGTATCGAAACAGGAGATACTTGCTTTGAAAACAATGCAAACAAGGATGACCTAATAATCAAATAAGCGCTAAAAAAATGGGGAATCTCCGAAAAGTTCTCAATAAAATCCCAGAGAGTCTATAAAATCGGCACTGTCCCGATAGATAAGTAATAAAACGAACAATGAACTAAGAACAAATTTTGAGGTTTAGGTCACAGTCAGTCAAGAAAAACCAAGCTCCAATTCTCATAGAACAAACAAATAAAAAAGAAAAAAAAAATGAAAAATCTAAATTATAATCTGGAGGAAGAAAAAAAAATTCATTCAATGTGTACACACTACACAGTTCAACAATTGGAAAAAGATAAGAATGAAAATGAAACTAGGTTTCAGAAACGTCACCTCAAAACTCAAAAGTGATATTATCAACAATAAAATCCTCCCCTTCTTGCTCAGAAACTATTGTTCGGAAAATCACCCTAAAACATCCCTAAACATAGACATGGGAGATGAGATTGGAAATGTCAATATCGAAAGCAGCGCTACTTTGATTCTCAACGGAGATGTAGATGTGATATGAGAATGGTGCAAAGTCGAAAGGGGCAGGGTTATCTTGAAATAGGATCGCATGGTTACCAAGAAGAATAGGTAATGGGTATTATTGATTTTAAATTTTCGGTCGTTTATTTATGTATAGAATAAAAGCAACGTCGTTTGATCATTTCTTGTCAACAATCGTTTTGAATTTAAAATTTTTTTAAAGATATATTATTGAACCAATCGGTTTTGTGCAAACTGGCCGGTTCAACCAATTCATCGATTGAACCATCGGTTCTGCTTTGATTCAAGACACGTTCAATTGCGTTCCGGGGTTGTCATTTGAAGCGCGATCGAAGCGACAGGTTGTTGGTCAGACTGATCAAACCCACTGGTTTGATCCAATTCTAAAAACATTGAAAAAAAAAAATATCTATATCAACTGGGTATCCGCAAGGAAATTCGAATCTCCTAAACAATACAAAGTTGTAAAAATCCTTATGTTGTGTTTCCCTTGGTGTGCTATCCTTCTCTCGCTCTACTCCTCTTTACTCCTGCATTTGCCCCATTTTCTTCTCTTATAAATGAAGGGCTAATTTGGTTGGATCATTCAAACTGGTGGTATTACCTTAATTTATGTTGTGGAAGAAAATAGTTGAAAGAGCACCTTCGACATTAAATAAATAGAAGAGAAGGAATTCAGAAGCTAGACAAGGACAATTAATCGTGCTTAATGGAGTAGATGAAACCATTTCACACATTATTAACACGTTAGTAAACAACATATGAGAAACGAAAGATCGTGATGCATCTAGAGTGACGTAATTATCTGTTGTTATATAGTGAAATAAAATGAAAAACAAATTAAAACCACATATATATGTGAAAGAAGCTAACATTGAGAAAAAAAACTGATAAAAAGATATATGAGCAGTGATTTCGAATTGAGAATACCAAAAAAAAATCCTTTATAAGGTTGCTAACTTTTCATTATAAAATTAAATATTTCTAGTTTCCTCTTTTCCTCTTCATTTTTTATTAAACAGATATGGATACTTTAATACAAAATAATAATAATAATAATAATAATAAAAATAAATTAATATAAAAATAAATACATGTGAAACAAATTTAGCATTTTAGGATATAAGATTTATAGTTTGCTTAAAAGTTAAGTTAAAAAAAATAGTTTGGGTTTTAAGTTATCTTTTTTTTTTTCTAATATGCTTTGATGAGAAATAATTTATTTCTTACTTTTATTTTATATCTTAAAATGACTTCATTTAAAATTTCATGCATAAAAATATAATGAAACAAAAACAACCCCTTAATACGGCTTGAAAACATGATAAGGAAAAAGTAGTGCATTATTTAAAACCTATAATTAACCATGTTTTATATATGATTGTGTTTGGTTTTGAAAATTGTCTGAAATATCCGTTATGTCTAATTCATTTAGTAGAATCGCATGTATTTAAAAAGAAATGAGAGCGTAGAAAGGTCGGTCTTGGTTCGATTCACCAATGAAAGCAAATTCTTACATAATAATTAAAGTATTTAATTGTCAAAAAAAATTATTATAGAAAATAAAATAAATGACAAAAAAATGTAACAAACAAAACTAATGAAGGTTTTATACTCTGCTATATAACATGAACCTTCTTGGATTGGTTAGACTAAGTTTCCAAGACCCATGAGGTCATATTCATTTACAAATAATTAATTATTATTTTTTATTCTATTCACTTTTCATAATAGGATTAGATCTCAGTATGAATTTATTGGCTATTATTTGAGTTAGGCACCGAGGGCGCGAATAATTTTTTCAAATATATAATTTTTTATTGGTAATAATAATTCAGTTGAAGACGAATAATCAGGTGTTAAAAATATTAAGGATAGCAGCGATAATAAGTTAATCACTTTATTAATATATGGATTCAGCTGTAAGATTATATATTTGAAAATTGTATAATACTTAGAATTCCTTAAGATTCCCGATTTTCTGATATCTTGTGGCTCGATTTGGTGCATCTTTGTCGATGAGTATGTTTCTTATCTGCATCCTTCAGCATTAATACACATTTGAAACAAATCAACGGAAACTAACACAAAACAACATGCAGAGATTTATATGGAAAAGCTATTTTATTATGCAAAAAATGAAATAAAGAGATCTAGATAAGGTGATTTTGGATTAAAATGACCAAAAATCATTTCACGGCCGTGTTTGAGGATAAGGGGATAAATGAGAATAATAAGATGAGAGAAAAATATGAAAGGGACGGTTAGGGTTTAGTCTTCAATGGCACCCAAACAATATTTAATCCTTAAAATAAATAAATAAATAAATATGGAAGGATAATGAATGAATAAGATAAAGGGCTGGCCTTTTGAGTGTACACTATTCTCTAGTATCATTGTATGAGGTTTTAATGATCACATGGCCATGAAATAGACTGGACTAAGTTTATGCTGTCCATTGTACGAGATTTTCTTTTTTTCTTTTTTTTTTTTTTCTTACCCACTAAGGATGGAAACTTCCAGTGTTAAGAAATTACTTGAAACTTAGGTAGGCAGTAGGCTGCACAACTGGACCGCATATCTTCTCCCACATCGAGAGACTGCACAACTCAAGGAGATTTAGGATTGGTTTTAGGTATTTTATTCACAAAATTTTAAATAAATTGAAATCAGTCTTATTAAGTTGATTTTCAGAACTTGCCCCGATATCATGAAACATATTAAGATGAAAAGAATGGCTTGATGATACTATGAACCATGATGAAAAAACCTGAGTTGCATATTTCATTATATCAACAAAACATATGTTATTATGAAATAAAAAAATATAATTAGTAAATATATAAACTACTTATTCTGTAAGAAGAAGATGAAATCAATTAAGAGAGAATGTTTATAAAGAAAAAATCCGTCGAGAGATAAAATTGATGAAAAAATCAAGAAAAGACGAGATTCGTGAAAGGTATCAAGAAGAGATTGAAGGAATGTCATTAACTTTGGGGAGAAAGATAAATGAAAGGAAATGAGAGAAATCAATTAGACGAGATCCATGAAGTATAAGTTTCATGATTGATTTTCTTTTTATTGTTTTCTTATCCACTAAGGATAGAACTTCTTGTCTTCAGAAATTACTTGAAGCTTAGGTAGATAGTAATTTATAGCCCAAATTTAAGTTTTATAACATCTGATGATCGTAATTTAGTTAATATATTTATTTGATCGAATATGTTTTCGCAATTTAGATCGGCTGAAGCGAACAATCACGCCATCGAAGCGATCGATGAAAATCGGCTATAGCCGACGTGTCGTAATAAGATGGTAATGAAACTTATAGAAAAAAAATAAATCAGGAATTTGTGAAGCAATTTAATTATATTAAAAAATGAAATAAAGAAATATTGATGGATAATTTTGGACTAAAATGACCAAAAATCATTTTACCGCCTTGTTTGAGGAAAAAGGGATAAATGAGAATAATAAGATGAGAGAAAAATATAAAAGGGACGGTTAGGGTTTAGTCTTCAATGGCACCCAAACAATATTTAATCCTTAAAATAAATAAACGTGGAAGGATAACGAATGAATAAGATAGAAGGGGCTGGCCCCATTGAGAGTACACTTACCTCTAGTGTCATTGTATGAGGTTTTAGTGATCACATGGCCATGAAATATACTGGACTAACATATGCAGCTCCCATCCTTTTTGGCTCACCCACTCTTGCTTGCTTCCAAAATTTATTTCTCAATCATTAGATTAAATGATATTTTAAATTTTTGAAATTTGAAATCTAAGTCTTGAATAATTATTAGTTTGATTTTGATAAAAATACCCATTTTATTTTTTTGCAAAAATAGCTCATTCATTTAAGGGGTAATATAAATACATAAAATATAAAAGGATATTTTTGTCCAAAATATATTAGTAATTCAGAAAAAATTTCTTTTAATAAAATATTTCATTATTTCTCCTATTACTTTTAATCAACTTCCTTCATCTCTTTTATTTTTAGGAGTACATGTCATATATTTAAGTAGCTTAATTCATTCATCCAATCAATCTCTTCCTTCTTTAGTTTTTTGTCTTCTTGGTGGGACCAATTTGATGTGGTGCCTCTCCCCTCTATTCATAATTATGATGTTTGAGGTTACATATCTTTTCTAATTTCTTTACCTTAGATTGTATAGAGATCATAAATAACATGAGTTGGTCTGTAATGTCATTTTTTTTGGTTAGATAATCCAAAGCTGTTAGGCTAGTATGTTAAAATTGAGAAAATAAGAAAATAAAAAAGGCTAGAAAAGGAAACACAGAAATTGACTGGACTGGACTGGACTGGATTAAGTTCCAAGTGCCCATTCGTCTTAATTATTGACAAACGAAAACTTAAAAAAGAATAATAAGATGAAGGACCGTTTGTTTTTGTTGAATGCTCAGAAGCCCTTAAATTCGGCTATTTGTTTTTGAAATTTACTGACTTTGTGCGAAATTTTAAAAGAATTATGACAAGAAAAATGAAATGTTGACTTTTATTAAGAAAAATAAATATTTTATCAAGCAGAAAAACTTGCATTTATTGTCGAAATGAAGGAGGGTTATGACCTGCTCACTTCTTGAAAAGAATAACTTGGCAGAGGTGGGTTTGGGACCGAGGCGATCGTTCATTCGGTTAATTATTTTTGTTCTAAATTTGTCATTTAAAAAAATTAAATGTGATGAGGCAGACAGGATGAAAAAGTCATAAACTAATTATGTTTTAATTCCGATTTTTTTTTTATATTTTTATTATATTAAAATTAATATATTTCATAAAAATAAAATATTATAATTTTATAAATTATTTATTAAAAAACATTCTAATTATTATTTATATTAAAATGTAAATAAATGATAAAATATTTTTAAAATATAATCAGAATGGGGCGAGACGGGAATAATATCAGAGCACTGCTTCAAAAAGCTCGATTACGGTTAAAAAGCAAAGGCACGTCGAGTTAAGGATGAGACGAGACATGAGCCTAAATAATATAAGATTATCATTCATATTAATTGCTCCCAATATTAAAAAATAAATAATTTAATAACATCTTATTAAATACATGGTATTAAGTTAAAAAAATTAATTAGATATTAAATAAATAAAAAAGTAAAAAAAAAAACTCCACCGCCGAAGGTATCATGGTATTCTTTTGACCATGAAATGACTACAATGTGATGACACACTTCACTTGTGTTTGGATGATTAGAAGAATAAGATGAGAGAGAGGTTATCTTACTAAACATATTCCTATATTTATAGGTTATGATAGGCACCATCTTTTGAAGACACATCCTTTGGATCATCCAAACTCTTGGGTGAGTGTTTGACCTCTTGAGTCTTTTTCTAATGGTTTCTAAACTTGAAGAATTGAATTGCAGAAGGCAACTTAAGATAAAGACAGTGAGATACAGCATGGAAGAAATAGTCATGCATGGAAGGACTTTACCCAATTTCTTGCTTGATCCATGAGTGTTACCAGTACAATCATTCATATATGGATTATTAATGGATGAAGTCAACATCTATGATCAGTCCATGAACATTAATGTTAATCATTTGGCTTATGGTATAACCTTAATTTATGCTGTGGAAGAGAAAATAATCCAAAATAACTAACTCAACATTCAACTCATAGAAGGAGAAGGAATTCAAGAACCAAACAAAGGACAATTAATTGTCTTAATGGAGTAAATGGCTCGCTCCTTTATGGTAGTAAGCAATTTCTAACAGCGATCAAGCGATCATTAAATACAAGGAAACTGATATAGCTACCTGTATGTAGTCGAAATAAAATCATAAAAAAAAAATTAAAAAACCAGATATATGTGAAAGAACCACTTTATTAAAAAAAATATATATATGATAAAATGATATGTATACGGATGATTTCAGGTCATGAATGACAAAAAACTCACCCTTCTTGCTAATGTTTCATTATACAAATTAAATATTTATAGTTTCACTCTTTTCACTCTTCATTTTTATTAATCATTTATGGATACTTTAAATACAAATAATAATAATAATAATAATAATAATAATAATAATAATAATAATAAATTAATATAATAATAAATACATGTAAAAACAAATTTATCATTTTAGGATATAAGATTTATAGTTTGCTTAGAAGTTGAGTTTAAAAAAAATAGTTTGGTTTAACTTTTTTTTCTAATATGTTTGATGAAATAATTTATTCTTACTTTTTATTTTATATCTTAAGAAGCGGCTTCATTTAAAATTTCATGAATAAAAAATATAATGAAACAAAACAACCCCTTAATACGGCTTAAAAACATGATAAGGAAAAAGTAATTACATTATTTAAAAAACCAATAGTAACCATGTTTTATATGATTGTGTTTAGTTTTGAAAATTATTATAAAAATGTTTTTTATGTGGTAGGATACTCAGCGTTTAAAAAGATAAGACATAAGAAGGGAGAATGTTGAGTTCAAGTCCCAATGGAGACAATTTACTATATAGTAATTAAAGTATTTAGCTGTCAAAAAAATTATTATAGAAATAAAATAAATGTTAAAAAAAAAAAAATCTACAACAAAAACACAACTATTGAAGGTTTATACTCTGCTACTCATAACACGAACCTTTTTGGATTGGCTAGACTAAGTTTCCAAGACCCAAGACATGTAAATGCAATGTAGTGATCCCAAATCCGAGGGTCAAGTTGACCCCGTGTCCAGCATAACGGAATCGCCGTGTCTCATATCGTAGAGACTCATATATGAAGTAAAAATGGTCAGCAGGGTAGCATACATCAATACTCACCAAAAATCTAACTAACTATATTACAATAGTTAAGAAGTTATTACATCACTCTTAACCACAAACATATATTAAAATTTAGAGATTCTAATACATGTTTTACAAAATGCAATATCAAAGCATGTCAGGCTTCTTCTGTGGCATCTAGTGGCGTAGTCTTACTCGAGCAGCTCATGTGCTAAATATGTTCACTTGACAGGGAGTGAAGCGATCTTGCATTAGTGATAATTTCTACGCCCAGTTCTTTCGCTAGTGCGCGTGTATTGACAAGCTAAGCACGCCCAGAAACAAATCTGTGATCACTAGCAGATACATATGATATGGATGAGTGTAATTCACCTTCACTTCTGAGCCCTCGGTGGCTTCCTCATATATCTTTAAGCCAAATGTGAGAAAAAGCAGCTGACCCTGAAACAAAGGTTTTGATTCTCCAGCCGTCTTCAAGGTTCGGTAAATCCTGGACAACCCTGCGAGGTGAATTCTTTGATAATCCTTGAAATAGTCATGGGTCGCCTCGGATGACTGTTGGACAACTCTCGAAATGATTAACTGGAAAATCTTCGGTACAGAATTCTGTCATGGAGTGCCTCAGGTTGGACAACTCTCGAAGCGATTTTAGGAAAATCTTATTGGAAATTATTTCACAACCATTTTCCTTTTTCTTTTCTTTCATGTCATGTTTCGGCACTTTATTATTACAGGGTCTTGGTCGTATGAAATCGTTATACCATTTAAACAAATTCATGTAATATATAAATCATGCATATACTAACATAGAATTAACTCACAGCGTCATGTTATTGATTCTTGTAATAACATCGAGCTTAAATTTCAATGAATTTGTCAGCGATCGATTTAATTCGATGGCTCTCACACGATTATATTTTATATAATTCAAAGCTCATGTTAACACTAATTTTCATTGCATTAACAATTTCTTTACATTACGCTCCGTAAATTAAATGTAGCAGTGGCTGCTTACAACTTACATGGACATTTCGGTCCAAACAAGCGGAATTTGTTTTAACAGTCCACATCCCGTGCGATAAATTTGTCAGGTGGCGCCCTCTCCTAACATCGGTCAGCTTTATGGAGGCAAAATATAGTCATTTCGGCCCAAACCTTGCAAAACCATAATTTATTGCACAAATTATAACCTGGCTCCACAACCCGATCGTAATTTGTCAAAACAATCAAAATTTGCATTTACAGATTAGTTTTGGTGATCGAATAACCACTCACGACCTCATGCCACCCAAGCATTAACAAAGCTCTTAAAATGGATTAAATCAAATGTGAGAACCCACACCTCAGTTATCGAAACTCATGGCAGGATGCCGTAGCATGTATGTGCGTAGAACAACTTTGCTTCTTGGCAGACGAGGCAAGCAGTCTGTGAAATGTAGAGAGAAGTTGCACTTTCTCTCTTTTAAAATCAAATGCTCATATAACACTTGCGTTAAAATTACGAAAAAATGGAGAAGATGAAGTTGTCTTCTCTTTTCATTTATTTATTTTGTCCTTATTCTTGGCATATCAAGCCATCATTGATTCATTTGGATTTTTATCCGAAACATCTACCTATATTTGATTTTCTCCGATAGGGAGATCTGGCATGTCCATGGGCCCACTTAATTTCAAGTTGACTCATTTGCACGACACGTGGCCTTGTTGTGAGTACTCAAAATGTGCCAAGTGTCCCGTACTAGCTCGTTGCCTCGAAAAGCGTGCAAATTTCCGAATGTCTCGGAGTGAAGCAGGGTCGATGTGGTGTGGGATTTCGCGAATGATTAAACGGTGAAGTCAGTTCGCATCAAAGATCTAAAAAATTAGGATTTTATTTGAAATTACCATTTTACCATTTTTCAAAAAATTAGAATTTTCTCGGGTTTTACATATTCATTTAAAGGCTCTGAAACTATAAAACTCAGGTAAATTTGAACTTTTCTAAAAAATGGGGCAAACATGGTAGTTCTTAGCGATACAGGATTGAAAACTTGAGATTTTCTAGATCTCGGATGTGAGACCTCACCATTGACTTAAATCTTGAGAAATACAATTCTTATCTTAATTCATTGAATTATGAAGACAAATAAAATTGGATTTTAGAATCATGGGTGTTGGTTGGCATATGATAAGCCGTATGTTGCAAGGCGCTAAGCAGACCCAATACATGTGTGTGACATATGGCAGAAATATGTGTCTGGGCATCTGTGAGTCATGTGTGACCTGTAATAGCCATGTGTCTGCATGCATCTTGAGATGGGCATGCTTATAGTGGGAGGAAATCAGTTGGGGTGAAGGGCAGCTGAGAAGAAAGAAAGAGAGAAAGAAAGAAAAAGGAAAGGAAGAAAGGAAAGGGGAGAGAGAAATGAAGGAAAGGAGAGAAATGAAGAAGAAAGAAAAAGAAAGAAAGGAAAGAGAAAGAAAAGAAAGAAAGGGAAAGAGGCGAAAGTGTGAAATACGTAAAATTCAATTTTCTGAAAAATGGTAAAATCGTAATTTCGATAAAAATCAGAAGTGCAGATACGGATAATAGCCAGTTTAGATTGAAATCGTCTTCTTTGAATCTAGTTTACGTAGATTTAGTCGAGATTAGACCGGTCGGAATTTGCTTGCGTTTTTATTTGAGTATCGGGTCTTGAAGTAAAGCGATATTTGATGTGACAAAGTCGCATATAACGTGTCTTTCGTGTGTAGAAGTTGCATGAGTAGATGAAATGATGGAAATGGGCGTTGAATCGTGCCACGTGTCAAAATCGAAGGGACATGATGGGAATTAATTGGAAGTTTAATGATAATAGAGGACCAAAAATAGAAAATAGTATTTGTCTCTTTAATTTGGAACAAGCGTGCAGTGGTACAGTGTGAGGAAAGCGGAAAGATGGAGGCTTGGGTTTTGATGTTTTAGAAGGGCGCCTCTCACAAGATCGGAGCGATCGGACCGTGAGGTGGTAGAGGAAAGTTGTTCTCACCTTGGCGAGGAGCAGTGGGCTCCGGTTTAAGGAGTTTCGACAAACTCGAAGTGAGGTGGGGGTTTTATCCTCTTGTTTTACTCTTTGCTTTAAATGTTTTTGTGATGTTTGTGGTAGTTTGAGCGTAAGTGGCCAGTTTGGTCGATCCCAAGTCTTGAAAGCAAAGTGTGGAAATTTTAGGCGTTTTGGACATTAAAGTGACGGTCGAAACTGGTTAGGCTGTTTATGTTGGAATTTATGCATTAAATTGTGTTTTAGTGAGTGAGAGAAGCCAGGATAAGGTATGGAATTCGGTTCCACCAAGAGGAACCGATGTAGGAGGAGTGGGCTGCCCGTGGACAGCCCACTTGCTCTGTTTTGGGACTGTAAAAATAGTCCTAGGCCATGTTTGGTACGCAGGATTAAGTAGGATTAATTTTGTACTTGGACTGGGACTAATCTGGTCGGACTAGGACTTAGACAAATTTAATATTGTCAGGTGTTTGATGATCTGAACAAGAGTATGGACTTTTTATCCTCACGTTTGGTACATAGGTTTGAGTTTATTTTCGAATCGATGCGGATTCAGTATTGTTACTCTACGTAAAGCAGAAAAAATTAGAAATTTACGAAAATGGCGAAATGTTAATAAAAATAATAAATTGTCGTAAGGGTTGGAGAAGCGCAAGTCTCCCAGATCTTGGATGGCGAAAGCGAGCTATAGTTAAATTCGTCTCGCGAAATCTAGTGACCTAGAAAAGTTTCATTCAATTATGAGACAAGCGGAAATTTTTCAGGTACACAGGTGATAAGTTACCCAGTGAAGAGCTTAAGGGACGAAGATTTTACGAAAATCTCGAAAGTTAGAAAATAGTTTGGGCTAAGTTCATTTAAAATAAAAGTGAGCGAAAAGAAATAAGTGTTTCGAGGTAGAAAGCGGACCGAATGAAGCAATGAATCATGTATCAAAATAATAATAATAAGCCCTTCCCAGATTATATTTAAAAATAATTTTGTGTTTTATTCTTATAGCACAATATAAATAATAATTATTATTATAATGTTTTTTAATAAATATTTATAAAATTCATAATATTTTATTTGTATGAAAAATATTTATATATTGTTAAATTTATATTTATAATATATTATATCATATATAATATATTAGCTATTTTTATTTCATCTATTTAGTATTAATTATTTGATAATATATTAGTTAATAAATTTTTTTGTTCAAATTTTAATTTATATTGTAATTATTTTTTATAAAAAGCATAAAATATTTTATCACACGAATTTAGTCGGTAGAAACCAGCTGATTTGGGGGATTAAAAGCCAAGACAAAATAACCCGCCTTCACTAATTTGTCCCAATTTAGTCGATCCGACATCTACCCAAGCGGCGGAACGGCTAATTTTGTCGAAAAATTAGTCTGTCCTCGATCGCCTTACGAGCAAACCACTAGTTTATATGAAATGGACCATAAATGTCCATGTGTTTTGGCATTTGAATTGTTTGATGTGAATGACTTGGTTTGTGTGGAATTAGATAGGTTAATACATGATTATAATGTGTTAACACAATTACATAATTGTATAAAATATAATTGTGTTTGTAGGTCATTGGAGATGATATTAGGTGCTCAGTGAGTTACTTTACAGAGTTAGTTGATCAAAGAAATTAATAGGTTAATGCTTAATGTATTAACATGATGCCATAATTATATAATATATAATTTGTGAGTGTAGGCCATTGGAAATGGAATAGTGGTGCTTCAGTAGAGCAAATTTGGGAATTAGTAGGTTAATGCAAAAGTTTGAGGTGTTAACATGATGTCACAATTATATGAAATATAATTGTGTGTGTAGGCCATTGGAGATGAGATTGTGTTTAGCTCAAGTGAGCTAATTTGGGTGATGGTTGATATTGTTGAATTACATGTGGTGTAATTGTAGATTTGAGAATATATGCATATTGATATATTGGTTGAAAATTTTTGAAATGGCATAATGCATTTCATATGCACCCGGGTTGTCACGCCCCGAAGATTAGGATCAGGCAAAGTCGGGGCGCGAGACTATCTATACTATATATATTGTATTGTCTATATCCTTTCTTGTCACTGGGATACGTTGACTGTTATCTGGTATGCACACAGTACCTATTAATTCTACCTGAAACAATTTGATAATAACAAAAATCATTTGTACATATACAAAAGAACTACAGCCAGAGTGGTGTAATCCTGATTTAAACACATATCTGAGTCCCATTACACCTGTACTATTACAATTTCTTATTTCAAAACCGGAGATTGCGGAGCGTGGCGATGAGCACCTATCTCTGAGTCGGCACAGCTGTGTGATGTGAATGTCACGTCACCTCTATCCTTGTCTTCGGTACCTACACGGATTGAACATAGATCTTAGCTTTGCGACTTTGAGTGGGAACATGAAGCGTGGACAACCGCAATAGCGGCTATACGAGCTTATACATATGCATTATATATATCAAACATATTTACATGTATAATTCCTTATCATCGATATTCCTATTTCATGTCAATATTATTTTTATTTCATGTTCTATTTCTTTAGCATATCCTTTACTTATTTTTAATATTCCCTATTTAGTACTATCGTATTCCATACTTGTCACTGTGTTCATCTCTCCGCTTGTTATATGTCTTTTCAATATTCGCATTAACATCAGATTACATAGCATGTCTCTAGTCTATGTCTTTTCATCTTCGAGTTCTATGTCTTTATTGCATTCTTTGTACTATTATTCATCATATCATTTCCTTATCTATCACATACATTTATCACGTTCTTATTCTATCATAGCACGTGCTTTTCGTATTCTTTTGTGCTTTTCCTTGTGTTGACCATTGATACTTTTTATATCTATCTCTGTTCATATTATGAGTTTCTATCTCATCGTTCATAAATCTCCCATAGGAGTATAATATATTCTTTACTATCATATCATATACTATCATCTTGTACTTTACTTCTTGTTCTTGTAGCTGTATACTTTCATCGCATAGTAGTGCTATGCTTCTCATATCGTGTCATATATTATCTTTTTGCATTTTAACGTTTATCGTATAAATTGACATTCATAGTGATTAGATGGGAATCTCATGTCATGTTTGTCATTCGGTAGCAATGTAATTTTATTAGCTTTTCATATATTGTACTTTTCCATATGCTTTTCGTATGCTATGCTTTTCATATGGCTTTCCATTCTTAAGCTCATACTTGTACTATATAGTATACTTTACACATTGGTTTGGAGGTGCAGTGGGTGCCCTCTGAGATTAATCAGAATTTTGATGCGACTCTTTACTTTTATTCTTTGTTGAGTCTTTGCTCGTATATCACGTTTATTCGCAGGCAGGTCGCTAAGAAATGAGTAGGACGCATTACAATAAGTACACGAGAGGTGCAATACGATGCTAAGGTTCCATAGCACCGACGGGATCTTAAGTCTTGACGGAGGAGAAGTCTTAGTAGCACTAATCGGGATGCGAAGTACTTGTCGGGAGTCTTGAGCACTAATCGAGAGTCTGAAGTACTAATCGAAGTCTTGAGCACTAATCGGGATCTGAAGTACTAATCAGGGCTATCACTCTCATTTCATTCTTTAGTCTGGAAGTAGTCATATGATCATATATCTGTCATAATTCATAATGTATATTAATCACATTACATTATTTCATATATTTGCTTTCATGTTAAGCGTTCTTTGTTTCGATTCGTTTTCATATTTCATATCTTTGCTATCATTTAATTTTGTCTGTATCATATATATAAATCCTATCATATATCATGAATGCATCTATGCACTCTTGTATTCATGTAGACATATATCCTTTATCTATTCGCATATTCCGTTATACTCGAGTCATGCATCATAACATTTTATACATTTCTATCGCTTAGTTCTTTATTCTTGTACTTTCTATATTCCTATCATGTATACTTTTACTCATTCATATATTCATACATGTACCTATCATTCATGCACATGTCACTCATTTTCTTTGTCATCTTTTGCTTATCTCTATTGTTCTTAGCATTTACTCTATCACGTGTTCTAGCATGTTCCATTTTATTCATTTAGAATTTATAACTATCATATATTCCTATCCTTCATTATTCTTTGTCATGTCATTATCTATTCATATACTTTCTATATTTCTATCATATTCGTTTATGCATGACAATCATATGTTCATCGTATACTCTTATATTCATATTTGCCTATCATTGGAGTAATTGTAAGGCTCATATCTTATGACATATCACATATTCATATCATATTCATGTTTTATTGGACACATCTATACATATTGCATTTCTATATTTTCCTTGTTTCATGGCTATTACATATAGCACTTCATATTTTTATATAGTATGATGTGTATGAAATCACCTCATTTCTCTTCTTATTCCTCTGAATCTAGTTTACTTGAATTGGAATCAATCGATCGGATCCATCGAAATAAAGTTATGGCATTTTTTGCCAACTAGTCATTTGGAATTACCCTCAGGACTGTTTATTATCACTCATTTTTTCGGGGTCTTAACTTCATATTTTGACACACAAGTCCTTGTAATCATTAAAGCTAAGGTTCTAAGGGTTCTATTTCAACTGGAATCACACCCAATTGAACACGGAACTCAAGTTACATCGAAGGAAACAACCGGACTACTCCGTGTTCAACTGGTGCAGGAAATGGGCTTGCATAGCCCCACTTTAGTGAATTTTTGGCCTATCCTGAGTCAATTTGGAGATACATATTAAATATGGTTTGTTCTCCTTGAAGTCTTCTTTAAGTGGCCCTTGAATCACTCAAATCGGATAAGAAATGAAGCGAGTTATGGCGAAATAAAGCTGAGTGGCGGGAAGCCGGAAGCGAGGGTTGCGGTACAAGCTCAAGTTGTCTTGGTACAACGGCCCAAAAATGACGGAGCCGAGGTGTGCAGGTACCAGTTCAGCTTGTACGGTACAAGTCTCGATAAGTGCCCAGAATGTGTGTTTTACCGATTTTCCATGCGATCTTGATCGATTACACGCTAAACACACATCAAAACCATTTCCAATTCACCTTGGAATCTCTTTTCTTATTCAATTCATCTTTCAATTCTTATCATTCTTTCAAAACCTTTCCATGAATCTCTCCCAATATCATTCTAATATGGGTTACCACCCATATACAAACCAGTCACAAGATTTTTTAGGGTTTGTTCTAAACCACTCAATTTCCTTTCATTTAACCATGAATCCAACAACAAAGGAAAGTTCCCACTAATTATCTTGTTCATGTGGGTTATACAAAACTTAGTTTCAAGAAATCTAGGTTATGATGCAATTCTATCAAAACCCTAGATTTAGAGACAAGATATTAACCATATCAAGCCTTAAATTCCATGTGATCCCTCTGAAAATCCATACTCAGTAGTTTCCATACCTTTTTGGCTTGATCTTGGCTTGATCCCCTCTTCCTCTTCTTCTACTTCTTCTTCTTCCTCTTCCTCTTCTTCTCTCTTTTCTCCCCTTCCCTCTCCCACGTTTTTCCTCCCAAAATGGGGCCCAATTTGGTCTTTAAGTTAGATTTTGTATTTAAGGCCTTGTTTGGCGCACCAAAACCATTTTTTGGAGTTAAGTTTGCTATTGATTTTGGCCTTCCTACTCTTGACCATTATGTTTCATTCCTTTTATTGTATTTTAGCTCTCATCTTCTACTCTTATGGCACTTAAGTCCTCAAGTAGTAAATTACATATTTACCTTGGCTTTATTAAATGTTCAAGATTATCTTGTTTTATTTCGAGAAAATTCTTATTTAACTTTTAATATCACTCATGAGTCAGAAAGCGGTAGGGTATATTTAGGGGTGTTACACGGGTAACTGAAATTAGGTGTGAGTCGTGACACGAGTTTTCGAAAAAGCGAACATGATTGAAAGATTTCATAGGATGATTTTCAGAATGGGGTTGGGGGGCGGTCAACGGATCATTTCGAATAGGACCATGGTATTTTAGAGGAAGTTCTCAACACATTAAGCCTCGGAGAGATAGTCCCGTATTTTTGCAGGCACGTTCGGTAGTGTATTTTCAAGAACAACGAGTTTGTTTTGAAAATGATTATTTTTTACTCATACATGGCTTAGGCAGTGTGAAGTCGGTGAGGACTCGAGACATGGGAATGGGCATGTAGACATTCGGAAATGGGATCACGTATTTACTTGAGTGTGTGTTTAAATTGGGCGCGTATGCAGCTTAGGTGGAGGCAGCTTGTTTAGGGTGATTCCTCTTGGCCGATAAACTCCTGCAATCGGGGAACATTTTTTCAGGTACAAGGGCGTTCGAGAAGACGGCTCATCTTAGAGGCCGATTTTGAAGAAAGCCGGGTTGTGGCTTGGATGATTTTTGGGATAATATGTATTAGAATTGTAAATTTTAATATGTATTTGTATTAAGAGTAATGTATAACTCTTGAACCATGTGAGATAGTTGGTTGGATATTTTGATGAGAAATGATATAACTCATGAACTATTGGAAAATAGTTGGTCTTATATTTTTGATGAGTATTGGTTTTATGGGCTGAGGCCATTTTACTTTCGGGTATGGGTCTCGTGATACGAGGCAGTATAGATTTAAGTAGGTTGTGGTGGTCAGCGGACACCGAGATGGGGTGTCACGAGAAAGGAAGAGAAGGAGGGAGAAAGGAAGTCGGCGGTCAGACGGTTGGGAACTCGTTGGACGAGGAGTAAAGTCAGGAGATTCGATGAGGCTACGCTTTAGAGGTAGAGGGTCTTGCATCTTTGGTTTTTGCCAGCCTTTGGGCTATTGTTTTGAAGTGATTTTGGGCAGGTGTTGTGCCATGTTAATGGCATACGGCCAGTTTATAGCAGTTTAAAGAGGATTTGCTTCTTGAGGCGAATTTTGGTTGAAAAATTGCAATTCTTGGAGTTGCCAAAAGTGCTCCTACCCAACCCTCGAAGCGTCTTTATTGCGTGGATTGTATGATAATGTGATTCATAGTGTACTTTCTAGCCGGACTGACCATATCTTTCTCGTGGGAACTCGGGTCAGCGCGTTCTTGGACTCTGTAAAATGCTATTTGAGTCTAGAATCTAAAAAATATGCCAGTGATTGGCATTGGTGCTCCACATCATTGCCCCCGGTGCGACCATAACACCAAGTGTACTAATTGCATGGCGACATGCTTGTTTGATGAAATGTTGATATGTGTATTAATATATTGACATGTGATGAATTGTATGTATAGACATGGCCATTACATGACATGTTGTAGGCTATTTTGTGGACATGTTATGTCGTAATTTAGCCTAGAGGATAAAGTGCTTCATTACTCGACTAAGTAATGATTTATATTTGACGTTGATACATGCTTGTGTGATACATTGACATGAATGAGTTAATGTAGGGAAATTATATGCATGTTTGATATAATTGCCCGGGGATGCATTGGTGATATGTATGTTTAATAAAGTGTACGCAACATTCTTCATATATGTGACGCATAGTCTGAATAAGCGATAGGCATTACATTGCATATGCATGAGGATATCTCATTGAATGGGTGTGAGTGCATGTACGTGGGCTCGATGCATTTAGACAAAGTTCGAGTGGAGTTCCGTTGTTTCTGAGAATATGAAATAGTGCCATCACACACCATCCTTGATGTTGATGGAGTGTTATCTTTGTTGAGCGAAGCTCATTGGAGTTCCTTGACTGTACAGAGCATGAAAACTTGTGTTGGATAGTAGTAGCGGGATAGATGCCTCTCATTAGAGAAGCCTCGGCGTTTTTGGTTATACATATGTGTCCAATGATAAAAATGGTGAAAGTGTAAAAGAAGTCACGAAGCATAACGGTGAGACAGAAAATTAAGCCTACCCATAAAGACACATGTTTTGTAATAAAAGATCATTAGAGTACATATCCAATGGGTTTTAGTTTATAAAACAAAAGAAATTTTTGTTTTGGAAAATGATCATTGGATCCCGAACATCAATGATGGTTTATCACACATTGGCCTGTGCATTGTGTGGAGGGAGTCGGTGAGGACTCGGGGCATGGTACATGATTGAGTCACATCTCATTTCATGGCATGTAGAATTCCGTAGTGAGGCCATTTTATGGAATGATTGTGGTGAGTGTGGGACCGTGTCTTGCTTAGGTGGGAGTAGCCTGCGTAGAGGTCTCTATTAGGCGTGGCTCACCTTATAGGAGGAAAAACATTTGGTCTTGGAGACGAGACACCGGTGGGCGGCGCTCATCAAAGAAACCGTGGTGTGAAGAAAGAAGCTGAGCATGTGGCTGGATATTCATTTGCCAAATATATTAGAACAAAATGGTTGTGTCATGATTTTTGTATAAGAGTGTTGTAATAAACTCTTAAGAACTATTGTGACATAGTGTAACACTAGAAATATCTACTAGTTGTTTTATAACATTATTTTAGAATTGTTTATGAGTATAATTAGGAAATATCTCGTAATTTAAATTTAAAGCGTGAACGGAAGAAGCAGGAAATAAGTAAGGAGTAAATGAGTAATTTGTCCAAATGGGACACAAAAGTCATATGATAAAAGATAGTATGCGAAATAGAATTTGAATAAGTTAGATTGAGAATAATAAGGAGTTAAAGGATTAAAGTGCAATTAAAAGGAAAATGTAAGATATCAAATAAGGATAAGATCAATTGGTCTCTCATTTTAGGAGACCAAAAACGTGAAGAGGAAGGAAGAGGAAGAAGAAGAGGAGAAGAAGAGAGAGAAAGAAGAGCGAAAAGGTATGGAAATTTCAGTGCTTGTAGGAAAGTATTTGTATGGATTTGTTCCCGAACCACAGGGTGTAGTTAGAGATTCATCCTAACCACTAGGAATTGTGGAAAGTTGGGTTAAATGCAAAACCACAGTAATAGAATATGAGAGGGAATCCTTTGTGTATGGAATTTGTCTAATTTTGGTATGGAAAGAAGAATAGATTCATGGTTTTGAAACCTACATTTGTCATGGGTTGGGTTTTGGAAACTACGAACTCATTTCTTGTTAAGGTTGGAGTTAGAAGAACTCTTAGAACTATATTTGTATTTTTGGTTGGTTGTAAACCATGTTTGAGGGTTGTATATGAGTGTTCTTTTGATTTTAGGTAGGTTTTATAGAAAAAGGACCAAAAACAGCAAAATCTGGGTAGTTGAAGGTCACGCATGACGAGGGTTCGCGTCGTGACATGAAGTAGAAGGAGAAATCGGACGATCTCGGGTGCTTCGCCGCGGCGTAGCACTGTTCACAGCATGGCAAAATGTTGTGCTTTGTTTTAGTTTAAATGTCGGAGTCCTTAGAGGACTATTGGATTAATGAGGACCCTATAAGTGTATATAAGGGTCCATTCATGTTAACAAAGTAAAAGAAAAATTAGACCATACCTCGCCCTCGGCGAAGCGAATGTGAGGTGAGCAAACTTAATGCCCTATGATAAGATAGTAATTATATGACAAGAGTCTGCTATAGGTACAAGTAGGGGTATAATTTGGTTATATGAAAAAGTATAGTGGAATGTTTATAAGAGATATGTTATTTGATAATGAATATCTCATACGTATACATGTCTGATGGTTGTTCGCATTATATGAGATTTTTTATATCTTGAAGATTAATAAGAAAACATAATAAAATTGATTGTCTTGCTTTGTAGTAGGAGTAGTTGGATAGATAGACATGCTTATGGGGATACGGGTTACTTAGCATCGGTTCTGGTCTCGAGCCGGGTTGGGTCGATGAAATAGATCCCGTTTGGATCATTATAGCGGCCGTTTAGGTCATCGAGATCGCGAATGCGTACGGTGATAGTACCTTCGGGGTATATGAGGATAGAATCAACATCTTGTGCAGTGATAGTACTGGTACATCTGATTTTTCTCCCGTATCCACTTCAAGAGTATTTGCGAGGCATGAACATAAAAGAAAATAGAAAAGTATACGCAAAGGAAATGTATAAAGTATATGATATGATAGGAAACATACTTATTTGTATACGATGATAGTATAATTCACAAGAACAAGAGAGAGAGTATGGTATAAGGGTGAAAAACATATGAAATATGATAAGAAAAGAAACATGTTATGAAAAGTAGATATGAAAAATGGATAAATATATGTAAAGGTTATATTTTTCATAAGTATATGCATGTGTATAAAATGAGATGACCATTATTATAGGTCGTCCATATGAATAAATTCTCACTAAGCTATAAGCTTATACGAGTGTTCATCCGGAGTGTAGGTATGGGGAAAATTTGAAGCGAAGTGGGATATTCCTGAGTAACGAAGTAAACCACGTGATAGGTGCGCTGGAAGACCTTTTGAGTCTGTTTTGTATAAGTATTGTTTGTAAGCAATGTAAATATTATGGAAATGTTGAACATTTCCATCTATGGAGCTTGTATTTATATTTTGTAATCAGATTCTTCTGCATGTATATTCTGAAGTTAAATGGTTAACACTATATTAATGAAAAGCTTAAAGTTAGTTTATAGTTCTGGTGTGCTCGGAGGCGAATGGGGCGTCACAGTAATTAGTAACGAGCACCTCGGATCAGTTCGGATCCATCGTCGGGGTGTTCGGACCTAGGAAGGGCTCTACACATAGGCTTAGGTAATATTTGAGTATGGTTGAAGGGTCCGGTGGGACTACTTTTACTCATAAATGAGTCTCGATAAATGAGACGGGATAATGTGGTATCGATATGTCACGATACCCACGGGTTAACTGGTTAGTGTGAGGGCTCCCAGGGTTTAAGGTGTCATATCTTGGTATCAAAGCTTAGGTATACGAACACCTAGGGCTTGGTAGGTATGGGTCTAGATCATGGAATTTATGGTGCATTTCATGTTTTGTGCTCAATATGCTACATGATTGTGTGTTATGTGAATTATATACATGGTAAAATGTATATAGGAAAAGTTGAACAACTGAGGTGAACATAACCTTAGGGGTTCGGAGGGAAAATGAATGAGCGGAGATAGTTAGATGTGATGTCTACTAGTGGTTGGGCGTCTATTCTGAGTTAGACTTGAAAAGGGAATCTCGATTTGCTATTTGACACATGTAGATGGTAGGCCGAGGGGAAGGGGATCTCTGAAATTTGTGGGCGGGCAACTGACCTTTACTACCGGCCTTTGTGACAAGCCTTCATGGAAGCTATTGATGTTAAATGCTACTATTGCCTGACCAGTGCGTGTTGCTACCATTGCCTGAGAAGCTAGCGCCTTGGCGGACGAGAGGGGTTAAGTAACCTTTAAAGGTTCAAGGCACATCATCCTCCCGACCTTGAGAGAGGAGGGGATCGGAATTGATAGTTGATCCATTGGTTCTAGCAAGTCGGAAAGATATTGGAGGCTATGGAGATCACCTCAGTGCCACCCCGAATAAGGCTAGCGACATTCCGGCTAGAGGGTAAGTCCCAGTATGGTGGGATTGGGTGAGCCTCGGGACTTGGAAGTGAGCGGGGAAAGAGATTCCATGGGCTCTTCATGGAAAAGTATTTTCTGGCATATGCTCGACATGCACAAGCTCGGAAGTTCCTGGAATTGAGAAAAGGAACTATGACAGTGCTTGAATACGTGACTAAGTTTATTGAATTAGCTGGCATTTCGTTTGATGACTATGAAATTTCTGAATATGGTAAAGGAGTGAAAAGTTTGAGGATGGTGAAGCTATCCATATGGGGAAAAATTGTAGGACTTCTCCTCTGAGATATGGACTTCGATGGTCGGGGACTACTATGGCATTGTGAGAGGAGGTGGATGATGCACATAACATCAGAGATAGGTGTTATTTAAAGATAAGAGGAGGAGTCAGCCTTCTTCTTAGCTAGGGAAGAAGCGAGGACTTACATTCTCACGAGGGTTTTAGGGATAGGGCCATGTTTATCGAGCCGAGAGCGAAAGCGAGTCGAGACGAGCCCAGGACGGGGAGGAGATGTTTCCATTGCCATAGCTGGACCTTGAGGTGGGATTGTCCTCGGACGGGAATCCCATAGTTGCCATGGGACACCTCCCGGTCTGATGCGTCGGAGTGGGATGTACGGACGCAATTTGTTCCTCTTACCCGCCCCATGGGCAGGAGAGGCAGTATCAATCGCGAGGGCACTACAGGTCCTCTTGCCCGCGAGTTAGGCCCGAGGATGGGCGGGGCAGGTCAGGTCGAGGCTAGGGCTCTGGCCGGGACTTCAGGGACCCAAGGGCGTGTCTTCGCCATTACACCTCATGCTGAGCTTGTAGATCAGCCGGTTATTCAGGGTACTTTTCTACTCTCTCGTCTATGGACAAGAGTATTGTTTGATTATGGTGCATCTCATTCTTTTATTGTTGCATCTATGTGAAAGATTTGGGCTTAGAGGTTGAAACCTTGGAAAAGCCATTGCATGTGAGTTCTCCCCTAGGAACTAGGGTGAGGGTTGATATGATATATCGTGGTTGTGAGTTAGAGATCTCGAAGTTACGCTCGCAGGTGTACCTTTGGGTTATGGAGCGTATCGGAAGTTTGATGTCATCCTCGAGATAAGTTGGCTAGCATTTCGTCATGTCGTCATCGATTGTGATCGTAGGAGATTCTTTTGCCTACACACGGGGATGGTATTTGTGTTATGTTTAGGGGATAAGCGCGTGTTTTACCTCGGTAGGTGTGACTCCCAGGTGGCACGAGGCAATTGACGGGTTGGCTGGCAGGCCTTACCTTGGAGGATGAGGTGAGATAGGATTTGAGTCACGCCGGGTGGTTTTGTAGTATAAATATGTTTTCCGAGGACGAGCTAAGGTTACCTTCGTATAGGGATGCGAGACTTCACGATTGGAGTTACACCTGATGCGGCGCTGTTTACATGACTCGCGTAGAATGGCGCCCTCTTGAGTTGCAAGAACTTGGAGTCAGTGCAAGACTTATTGAATGAGGATTTCTATTAAGGCAAGGCACTTCACCCAGGGTGCTCCAGTGTTGTTTGCAAAGAAGAAAGACAAGACTCTTCGATTATGCATAGATTATCGGTGGTTGAATGGGGGTTACTGTTAAGAATAGGTACCCTTTGCTGAGGATTGACAATTTGTTTGAACAGTTGAGAGGGGCGCGAGTGTATTCCAAGATAGATCTCACTTAGGTTTTGCATCGATTGAGGGTTAGGGAGCGGATGTCCCTAAGACATCGTTTGGATGTGATATGGGCATTTTGAGTTCATAATGATGCCCTTGGTTAATGAATGCTCTTGAAGCAATCATGGATCTCATGCGTAGGGTATTCAAATATCTAGATCAATTTGTGGTAGTCTTTGTTGATGACATCCTGGTCTACTCCAAGTTTGAGTAGGAGCATGAGGATCATTTGAGGATTTTTCTCCAAGCCTTAAGAGAACATCGGTTGTATGCTAAGTTCAGTAAGTGCGAGTTTTGGCTTACTGAAGTAAGGTTCTTGGGGCACGTGATATCGACTTTAGGCGAATCAGTTGACCTAGAGAAGGTAGAGGTAGTTATGAGTTGGGAGGCGAGGTGTCTTTGAGATACCACGAGTTTCTTGGGATTGGCAGGGTACTAAAAGATATTTATTTAGGACTTCTCTCAACTAGCTACACCTATGACGAGGTTGACTCGGAAGAAGGTCAAGTTTAAGTGGAATGACCTGTGCGAGAAGGCACATCATAGGAGCGAAAATGGGAAGCACTTAGGCTCTATTGTGATGAGTCCCAGACAGGGCCCAAGGGGTACATAGTATATTGTGATGCCTCCAAGACGAATTAGATGTGTTCTAATGCATTCAGGAGGTTATGGTTCTCAGCAGGTTTAAAACCGCAAGCGAGTTACCTGCATACGATATGGAGTTAGTGGCCATTGTCTTTGCCTTGAAGATATGGCGCCATTATCTATCGGTGGGCGATTCGAGGTGTTTCGGACCCACTGAAGTCGAAAGTGTATCTTTATCTGAGTGGGACCTTAACATGAGGCAACTTAGATGGATGGAGTGCACGGAGGATTATGATTTCGCTTTCTTGTCTCTGCCTGTTGAAGCGAATGTGGTGGATAAATGCGCTCGGTTGGAAGTCCACAGGGGAGTCTTGGCTAGTGACTTCCGGGAGTGAGCGAGGATAGTCGAGATTGTGGGGCCAGTTTGGACTGCGGTATGTGAAATCGGAGCTCATGGGACTTTGGGGAGTTTAGTAGGTTACTCATACTCTTGGCAAAGTGATTAAGGCCCGGGGGCGGGACGCAGAGATCTCGCGTGCATCGAGGACTGGTACGGCAGTACATGTGAAGGCCCCAGACCCGTTCACCTGAATGGTGGTCTTCCGATATAGAGAGGCGGTGTGGTTCCCAGGTTGAGGCGGATTTGAGAAGAGGAGATCTCGAGAGTTTCATTGCTCTCGTTTCTTTGTACACCAATATGGCATGAAAGCAATGAGTTGGGGAGTTTGTTCGTCGGTGTCTCCGCGTGTCGGTAGTAAAAATTTGAACACGAGAGGCCGGCGGGGCTACTCGACTATTAGAAGATAGTATGGGTCGTGGGAGCGCATCCACGATGGATTTTGTGACTCACTTGCCATGGATATTGCGAGGGCATGACGTTGTGTGGGTGATCGTGGGTAGCTCACGAGTCGGCACACTTTACGGTTGTGCGGATGAACCGCTCTGAAGGCATTCTGCGGATTATATATCTGAGATGTCACGGGTTGTGGTGCTGAGTCTCTGTCGTGTCGGGCCAGGGATCCCAGGTTCTGGCTAGCTAGTTTTTAGAAGAGTTTCGTTGACCGTGGGGGACCTGATTAGTGATGAGCAAGCTTTTCATCCAGAAGATGGTCGATCGGAGAGGGACCATGTAAACGATGAAGGGCGTCTTGTGCGGATGTCACGGATCTTAAGGAGTAATTTGGAAGAGCATTTACCCTTAGTGGAGTTCACCTAGAACAACGATTATCGAGGCTGAGTATACGGATGTACCACATAAGACGTGGAGGCCGTATCGATCTCAGTCTATTGATTGAAGGTGGTAGAGAGATCTGTTATAGGTTCGGATTTGGTAAGGACTCGGAAAAGGTGGACTTAATCTTGGCGATCTTTTCGCACGGCTGAGCGAGCGAAGAGCTCGTCGATAAGCGGCGGCGACCTCACAGGGTTTAGGTAGGTGATCATGTCTGCTAGTGATACTGGGGAGTGGTGATTAATGACGAGCGTCGTCGAGATATATTGCGGACCCGCCGATGTGCACTTTCGAGAAGCGAATGCAGTTAACGTCTGGAATTGGGCGGTGCAGATTAGGTTTATCAGTGTTTATCATTCCGTATCCGCATGCTCGGAAGTACACTCGGATCGACTCATGTAGTGGATAAGGGTGAGCTTCATTGTTGATACGAGATGGGATCTTTGAGAGGGACACAGTGCGTATTATGGATAGTCGGGTTAGGTTTTGCGGCCTTGGTGTGAGCTTAGTAATGGTGTTGTGGCATCAATGAGGAGTGGAGGAGGCAACATGGAAATGCGAGGACACGATGCGTGCCACTTATCCTTCTTTATTCAAGGATGAAGGTACGTTGTTTAGTCATTTTAAAAACAAAAATGAATGATTGTAGCATATGCATGCGATTGTATGTATATGTGCATATGAATTTCAGTGAAATTTTGAAGGGAAGAATGTAAAGCGCAGGTAAATTTGAGCTTTCTCGAAAAATGGGGCGACATGGTGAACTTGGCTACGTCTGAGTTATGAAAACTGTTTTAGATCTCGGATAATGAAATGGACACCAAAGATTGACTTAGATTAAATAAAAATCACAGTTACCTTTGTGTGAATTTTGTTAGATTTAAGATAGTCAAATTTATGTTTTCGAGTAGCAAGTGTCGGGTGACATGACATGCCATGTGTCCTGAGGCATGGCAAGGTGTCATGTGTGACACATGTGAAGCCATGTATCACCCAAGGTATGCAAAGGCAAATGCATGTGTGACACATGTGTGAGCCATGTGTCCACATACATGCAAATGGCGTCTGCACATAAAATGGGGCAAAATCAATTGGGGTGAAGGGTAGCGAGGAAAAGAAAGAGAGAAAAGAAAGAGAAAAGGAAAGGGAGGAAGGAAGAAGAAGAGA
This sequence comes from Tetrastigma voinierianum, assembly GCA_016808115.1. Lineage (NCBI taxonomy): Eukaryota > Viridiplantae > Streptophyta > Magnoliopsida > Vitales > Vitaceae > Tetrastigma > Tetrastigma voinierianum. The sequence continues at coordinate 100,740 of JAEQBH010009290.1, forward strand.
AAGAAAGAAAGGGAGGGAAGGAGAAAGAGGGAGAGAAGGAGGGAGAAAGGAAGTCGGCATTCGAATGGTCGGAACTCGTTAGACGAGTGAGGTCTCGGTGGGGCTACTTTACCTGAAGGAGGGAGAAAGGGCGATTAAATTATCTCAAGTAGTCTCATTGAATGAGACATGATAGTGTGTATCAGATATCTGCACTTGCTAGTGTGAGTTGACGGTTGGTCGGCGGGGCCTCGGGGTTTGAGCGTCAGATACCATTAAGTGTATGGTTACATAATTTCCAATAGAGGGTAAACAACGGATTATAACAAGATTAAGATAAAGAAATGGATTTTATCAAACTAGAGAAAACTTATATGCAGATAAGGGTTTAAATAGTAAAAGTTAACACCGATCTCAGGATTCACGCATTATATGTAGCAATCCGGTGACCTTCTTTCACGGCAATAGGCTCAAGCATTCACAACACCACTGCTGGCTCCACCCAGTGCTGGGATAAATCGATGTCGGACACGCTCCTTTGTATGGATCAGCTTGTGAAAAGGTATCTGGGAGCTTGACTTTTATTTAAGTAAAGCAACATCTTGCATCTGAAGCTTCTCTAAGGAAGCTTAGAACTACATTACAAAAATATGGTGCAGATGGATATGGTTTTTCGTGCCTCTCGAGGAGAGTTTGCCTCCTTTTATAGAACTTTGAGTTTGTTATCCTTATCTTCACAAGGGACGTGTCATTCTTTCCTTTCTTTGTCTTTCCAGTTGTCCTCTTTATTATCATTAAATAACCGTTTTGGCGAAGTGTCCTTCTACTTATAAATCATGTTTTTTGGTTCATAAATTTGTCTTTTGTCTTGTCTTTTCATGTGAGAAGCGTGTTCTTCAATTTCTTTTAGCTTCAATTATGAGCAGTACTATCTTTTATCGTGTTATCGTGACTGCTTTTTCTTCTTATTATTCTGATTATAGTGATAAATGTTCGTTGTCGGATCGACTTTTGTTATTTATATTTATAGTGAGGTAGATGTGTAAGTATCGGTATGGCTTGGGAAGAAAATTTAGGATTACGTTTTTTTAAAAGAGTTATCAAGTGGCTATTATTGAATTTTGTTTTTTCGCCAAATCTTTCGACTTCTTTCTGTCCTTCGGTGAGCCAGGTTAATAGTTGGTCTAGCTCTATTATCTTGTCGGTCATCATCCTATGTCTCTTCTTTTCCATTCTCGTGTATCGTCGATTGTTGGTTTGCCTGATTCTTTTAGCTCCAGTCATATGTTTAGTAATAGTAACAACTGCTGACAAATCATGCATCCATTTTTGTATCTACTAGTACAAAATTTTCTCTTTGATACGGCCTAAATCTCAGGGAGGAGGAAATATGAGATTGCTCTCTTGCCATACAATAGAACATAGGTTGAGATGCAGTACTAATTTGAAGTAAGACGCTGGTCAGCATTACGCACCTAGGCGGCAACTAGTTCGGGTGAACTTCACAGACTCCGATCAGTCATGATGTGGCTGCAACCTTCGTGGTTAGAAACCAGCCAATCTTGTCCGGGGCCTCATGAAATGGAGCATTTAGTTCCTTCAGATGGGACTCAAAGACACTTGCCAAACCTTTGTCCGAGTATTTGTGTTTTCCATGTCCAGTGTTGATTCCAAGCACTGCTGGAAGATCCTCCCCGCTCTCCACTGCTTTGGACAAGTCATTCATCCAAATGTGCAATGCAGTCAGAGCTGCCCCAAGAGAGAGGCTCTTCAAATATAAAGACCATTGGGTTGGCAATTTAGATTGTATATGTGTATACACTCAAGTGTAAGTCCCAGGTCAAACAGTTCGCAAGCTTTCTCCAACATATCAAGGTTGACACATAGATCAATTAAGCAATTGCAGTAAGCCTTCTTTACATCAACACTAACGGAATCAAAGAGTTCAGATGCTTCTTTTCTTAAAGTCCCTTCCTCATTTTGCTCTGCTAGCAAAAGTTTCACCACAATACCAAGCTTTGGGTTAGCCTTGTCAATGCAGTCAATAGGCTTACTTAGGATTCTTCCTTAGGAGTTTGAATTCATCACATTCAACATACAACCACAGAAACGATCATCTGGAGTTATTCTGGTTCCCAAAAAGCCGATCAAATGTCTTAACAACATCATATCTGTACGGTGGCTTTTCCACCTTGATGAATAAGTGTTAAAACAAAAGATATTTGGCTCACAACCTAAGCCAACATAGCATTCAGCATGGCTTCTGCCTCGGAGACCTTCCACTACAGGAATATATGGTAATCATTGATGAAAAATGTCAGCTGTCTACGGCATGCAATTGCCAGAACTCTTCATATCTTCAAAATTTCAGCAGTATTTCCAGTGCAGCCAACATCAGCACACATAGCTAAAGAGTATTATAAAGAACCACACTCCAACTCCAAGCCCCCTCTCCTTTATCTCCCTGTACAATAATAGCGTCTTCACCATAACGTGTCTGCCATGGGCCCGTATCAGGGCAGCATAGGTTCCCCAATTCGGTTGGAGGCCATTGTTGGTCATCTCTTTGTAAATATTCTTCACCTGCCAAGGTCTCTTGGCTCTTCCCATAGAATCCAACAGAGTGTTATATATAACCAAGTTCGGCTTGACTCCAGAACCTTCATCTCTTCATACATTCAAGCACCCATCAAAATTTCCCGACATCCATAAATTCTAATCAATGTCGAGAATGTGATAGGATCAATCCTCCATTTTCTGTTCTTGCACGATCATACAAGCTTAATGCCATATCAACATTCCCAGCTCCTTATGCATCGATCATGGCCGAGTAGGTGACATCATCAGGACGACACTTGAATTCAGGCATCTTCTCAAACCACTCCACAGCCTTATTGGGCATAGAACAAACCCTAGCACAGCTAATTATTGTCGAAAATGTGACATTATCAGGCTTAACCCCTGTCTCAAGCATTTCATCAAACAGCTTCATAACTATCAAGTCCCTATATTCCTAAAGCCTTCAAGGTCACATTATACAGAATCACCTCTCTGCTCGGCTAATCTCTTCCGCAAAGAAACCAAAAGCAAGCAGTGCAGTTTCAGGGTTCGACATGTTATTAAGGACAATCACAGCGTCCTGCTCTAATATCCTATCACCTAAACACCTTAAAACCAGAGAAACATCTTCCTCAGTCGCCTCACACGAGTCCAAAGACTCGGCTATTTTCCTGAAGGCGCCACCTGTGGCATCATACGAGTGCTGACGGAGCTTCGAAGCTCTGGGGCTTCTGGGTTTGGCCCAGATGTAGCTTTTTCGTTTTCTACCTGGTCTTGAGAGTCTGGTACATTTGAACATCTAGCTTCTGGGTTTCTTGTGGAATCGGGTCCTGTAAAGACTGGGCGATGCGGGGAGAGATTCTTGAGTGAAGTGACAGAGAATTCAAGTTACCAAAGCTTCTTACCGTCGGTTTCTGTAAGAAAGAAACAGAGTTGTGGAGATAATGGAGGTCATGACCGGGAGAGGAGGGTGAAGAGCAGAGATGGAAAGCCATTGTTCTCCCCACCAACGTGTCTCTGTTTTGGGCCTTATCAAGTAGTACATTTAAAATATATATATAATTCATATGAAAATACGTATTTACCATACTAGCCTTCATTTGGAGTCCTATTTACCCCACTAACCTTTCCTGAATCCTGATGATCATGTTTCCCCTGGTTCATGGGGACAAAGTTGTCCATTGGGAGAAGATATTTTCCTTACCCATTAATTTAAATTTTAAACTTTGATGCATAAATGATCAGTTTGAGGCTGAAAATGTGATATATCTTAAGTACTGGGAAGGGGTTTGGTTAATAATAGTTACATATTTTATTATTACAAAAATTTTCATTAAATATTGATATTACCTTGACATTTTCCTGAAGACTAATTATCAAACCCCATGGGTTGAATCAATGGTAAAGACAAAAAATACAGTTACAAGGCATAAATAATTTTAAAGAGGAACGATTGTGTGTCGATTAAGCATCATATCTTCATAAAGGTCAGGGGGCATTTGGCCCCCCTAAGCCCCTATGGCGACCTCTTTGTTGGATGATTAGTATTTTCCTACTTGACCAAGTTGGACTACGTTCAAGACCCAACTAATTTTAATTATTCACAAACAATTAATCCTTATAAAATAAAGTGTGGATTAATAGAGATAGAGGACAAAGGTTGTCCTTGATCACATGGGCATGTATTAAATAGTGATAATACATAAACATATCTCTGGTGCCCAGTCACTAATTAGATACTTCTTTGGTTATGTATTAGTTTGGGTCACAAAATGGGGCTAACCCAATTCAATATGGCATCTATATATAATTGGGAAAAAGTAGTTTGTCACGTAAAAGATAGGATTAGACCACATATGAAACTAATGCAAATAAAAGTCAATTATGAGTTTTTAAATACACAAATGAGTATAGATATTCAAATTACATAAAGTAGCTTGAATCCATGCTCTCGTGTCAAATCATACTCTCTAATCATTTTGCGGGTGAAAATAAAGTCATTGGGAGCACAATTATAATCTCAGTGGGGCGTGATGGCGTAGTTTTCTTTGTTACAAGTTAGAGCAAAATTAATATTACATCTTAAAAATTAAAGTTTATAAAATTTGAGTTTTAATATGAATGTTATACGTCATTATTAACAAAACCATGTATTTATTTATTTTGACATATAATTATTTTGCATTACATCGTTATAATATTTTGTTAACGTAGAAGCTGAAACGATCTGTGCATATGTCTTGCCTCGTCATACAACACCAAGACCCCTCTTTCATGATTCTTTACAAAATTTGAGTTGAGTTATAAAAAGCTCGTTCTCATATGAGAACGAGTTTTATACCGTTAGATGGTGATTTTATCTCTTAAGATCTATGTAGATTAATATTTAAATCGCAAAATAATAATTTCTCTATCTTCAAAACAATTACTCATTGAAGGATGAAATCAGCATCTATTAATCCACAAACATTAATATTATTCATCCTTTAATTGGCTTATACAGCCTTTATTTCTGCTGCGAAAGAGAAAGAACTGACTCAACAGCCATACGAGAAAAGCGATTAAAAAAGACCAGACAGCATTATTAATCACCATCATCATGGTTCACATGAGAATTGCAAGAGGATAATTCTCAGTATAGTATTCTGGCGGCAGCCATGGCTTCTGTGCGACATCCAGAAGGCCAACCATCGTAGGATAGCGTTAGCTTTAGATATCCATCATATGATGATGGCGGCTGCTGTACGGTATCCCATATGATCCATGGTGGCAATAGCATGGCCCACCCCCTGCCCTCAGGCATTTGCTTACACCACCCATATTGGATAAAACATGGGCGGGAACCCCGTCACAAGAAGGTTGCTTCGGCGGCTCCATTGATTGTCTTCGTTGTCTTCGACGGCTCCGGCAGGTTGTCTTCGTTGTCTTCGACGGCTCCGACGGAGGTTGTATTCGTTGTCTTCAGCGACTTCCGACGGAGGTTTATCTCGATACTCTTGATGAGTTTCCGCCTTCACAGATAAGCTCTGTCTGATCCTTTCAGGGTTACAGCATACTACTTTGATAATCTGGTGTCTTCCTTCTCATTGTAAACCTGGTCTCGTATTTCTCTCGTTCATAAAAATTCAGACAAAAAACAACTCAATTCTTCTTCATATCTTAAAATGCAATCAAACATTCACAAAATCTCCAAACACATATCTAATTAAGACCCTCACCAGGATATTTACAAGAGCAGTTTCTTGATCTTCCCTGCGACACTTCTCACACCCAAGATCAACCTTCAGCACCATAACCGTACCCTGCATGCAATATTTTCATAATTTCTTGAAGAATATATTTTAATTTTTTGGGATGATATTTGTTTTCTGTAAAAAGTTGTAAAATAACAAGATATTATCTATGTAAGAAATATATGTGCCGTAATTAATATGAACCAACTGCTAGAAAATATGAAAATGAGATGGAAAAAAAAATATATCAAATGGGTGTGAAAAGAAATTGAAGAGATTTAAAGGAAGAAAAGGAAACCTCACCATGGCTGTGGTGATGGGCAACTGAGCTCAGGAATTGAGTTGAAGGAAGAAAAGATTGGTTCTGGTTCTAAGAAGGGCAAATGACATCCTTAAATACATCAATTTTCCTAGTCCTTTTAAAGTCATTAATGAAATGTGGAAACGTAGCATTTTGTTTGGTCAAATCTTTATGTATATGGGCCATATTGTAGCACCTTTTGATGGGGTGATCAATTTTGGAGCTTGCATCCCAGCGATTTATTCGTTGAGGCTGAGGTTAACCGATGGGTCGGGTCGGATGGGTTGCAGGCAAAATGAAGCCTTAGATCGCGAGTCAAGCGTCTTTGGGCCGTTGACCGGTCGATGGGTGAGCCGGAACAAAATTTTTAAGGCGCCATTTTCGACCTGCAGTACAATGCATCTACTGCCCTCTCTCTTCTCCCTTCCCAATTCCCCCCTCCCCACCCCCTTTTGCCAACGGTAATATTTTCAATTTTTCCCTTCCCAACGGTCATGTGACCGTTGGAACCTTATTTTTGTTAAAGCTATTTTTATATATACATAATCACTACAGCGTTTTGTTTCTGCATTTTCGTAATTAGTTTTTAATTTCTCATTTTTCTCTTGAGTTCACTCAATCTTCTCTGCGATTTCTTTAATCTTGCGTTTCTTCCATTTGTTCTTCCCACTTTAACATATTACATGATATTATTGGTGGTGCGAAATTACAAATCGGCGTTGGTGACTCAATAATTCGGATTTTAAAGAATTTCGGCTTCGATCCTCCAATTGAGTAATATTTCTTCTTTATTTGTTTGTTATATTTTATTTTGATTCATTTTTTTTAGTATAATATTTTATTAATAATTTTAATTTGGATAGTGTAATGTGCCTTACAGTCGTAATGCGTCATCAAGCGAAAATTTAGTTCTAAATATATTAACTTTTTTGATAGAATAGAAATTATTTTAGAAAATAATAAAAATAAAGCAAAATGTAAAATTTAATAATAGCTGTAATGATGTGGATCAAATTCGATATGAAGTCATTAAAGGCATGTGACGATTAACAAAAAGTGGCAATAATGTAGATATTAGAGAGTATATGCAATTAGAGTAAAGATGAATGTGGAAATTTAAAAGAAAATTTTTCTTATGATGAGTCGCGTGTCGTGAAGGAATGATTGATTCTGTAAAATTTGAGCAACTTTTTAATATGATGAAACTCGCTGAATATTGAAAACAATTCAACGTTGATTAATCGCCAGTTGAATGTTGATCAGAAATCTTATTAAAAGAGGTATTATGAAAAATTTCAAATAGAAAAGAAAATTTTTAAAATATTTTTGCAAATTTTGAAGGAAAAATTTGTTTAGCATGTGATATTTGGGCGTCTTTAATCGTAGAGGTTTTTTTATGTATTACGCTCGTTATATAGATAGTGAATGGATGTTAAATAAAAAGAGAATAATTTCATTTAAAATAATAAATACTCATAAGTGGTAAAAATATAGCAACTTTAATAAATGATGAAATTATATTTAGGTATTCGTGATAAAATATTTACAATAACATTAGATAATGCTTCTAATAATGATGCAGCAATACAAAGATTAAAAAGATTTTGACAAATAAAATAAGATCATGCAAAATTATTTCACGTACGTTGTTGTGCACATATTTTAACTTTAATTGTAAAAGATGGATTAAAACAAGTTTATAGTACATTAGAAAAGATTAGAGACATTGCATATAATATTAATTGTTCCCAATGGCTTATGAATTATTTTTAATTGTTGCAATTGCAAATATGAAAGAAAAATATAAGTTTAGATATACCAATTATTGAATTCTACTTATAAGCTTTTTGAAATATTACAAAATATAAAAGTAGTCTGATTATAAATGCAAATATCTAATAATAATAGTGATATAGATATTGATGTATTAAATGATTATGATTAACACATTGTGGACCTTACAAGTCTTTTTAAAATTTTGATCTTGTGAAATATTTTTATCATTAATGTATCATCGCTTATGTCAATTAATTATACCGTAACTAGTATTTATATGAATGCTATAAAATTATTTAGTTATATAAGGAAAAATGACTTATAGTGACATAGTTTTAGTAGGGGGTTTTAAAATTTCTAACTAAAAATCATATATTACGCGTTTATAGGATTGATGCGGGTAAACCACTATTATATACATCCACGATAGTTGCATCAAAATAAAGCTGCTACTATACATTGACTTACATTTGCCCTTACACCTTGTATTTAATCAAAATTTTAAGTGTTTCCCTCTCTCTCTCTTTCTCTAATCTAAACGACACATTTTACGCTCTCGAGAGAAAATTTTAGTCTACAAGTGATTCAAACTCTGCAAGAGCGATCAAGCTCTTAGAAACACGAAAATTGAAGTAACTCCTCTCTCCATCTTCTCCTCCACACATTTTCTCGAAAATTCTGAAAATTTTCTACAGATCCCAAACCTTTCTTTCTTCCATATCCATTTTTTGTACCTCTCTCGCATTTTTCTCACTCTACTCTTGGTAGATTGGCAGAAAATTTTCATGTGTGGGAATGATTTATCATCTCGACCTCTCTTCGCTGGTCTGGGTTTACCTCCTCTCTCCTCTAGGGTTTCACTCTAAGGTTCCTTTTCTCCACCTACTGAAGCGGGAGATCTGTCGAGAAGAAAGCTTCACTAGCCTTTTCTCTAATTTACGGTTCGTTTTCTTTTTCTCTTGTTTTTGGGTGATTGCAGTTTCGCATTCTTATGTTTTCTAGAATTTGATTTGGATTTTGTTTGGAGTGATTTGATTTTCATTCTTAAATTTTCTTGAATTTTGAATTTGGTTTTTCAAATGCTATTTATTCTTCTGTTTTTTTCTAGAATTTGATTTGAATTTTGTTTGGGTGATTTTGATTTTCATTCTTCTCGTTTTGCTCTAGATTTTTGGTAGTTTTTCAAATGCTATTTATTCTTCTCTGTTTTTTTCTAGAATTTGATTTGAATTTTGTTTGGAGTGATTTTAAGTTTTCATTCTTCTCCGTTTTTGTTAGATTTTTTTGGACTAGTTTTTCAAATGTTTCTTTGGATTTGGAATAAAGGATTTTGGCTTCATCTTGATTGCACTCACTTTCTTAGGATTTGTTGATTTGGTTTTGAAGGACTAAATCAAATTAAAGGGCTTAAAATAATAATTAAGTGGAGACCATTGTGAAGTATCCTAAGAACTAATGTTTAAGATGTGAAACAGTTGCTATCTAATTAACATTGATTCATAATGATTTCTTATTTGTTGTTCAAATCCAAGATCTAAGTAAAATATCATTTACATATTGGATTTTGATGTGCATATTTGAGGGCTTGTTGGTATGCTTTCATTTAAATAAGAGTAATTCATTTGGTTCTTGACAGATGATTGTCAATGTTTTAATATGGAATATATGGTATTAGTATTTAAAAACTAGGTAAAAATGGTACAATCATAGAAACCGAGATACGGGTACAAGAGCTAGCTCTCTCAGATCATATAAATCCTTACTATAATATTCTCCATTTTCTTGTTTTTGTTTGAGGAGCAATTGTTGTTTTGGTAAGGAAAATGTGGGAAAAATGAAGATTTTAGGTGAGTGAATTAGGAAATATATTTTGTTATTAGTTGATTTTTTTTATTTTAATTCTTTTGTTGTTCTGGTTTCAAGTTCGGATTTAAAAATTGATGGGAAAGGTGTTTGATAGGTGGAAAAAAATGTGGGATTAATCTACTGATTTGATTGGTTGTTTCAATCTAAATTAAATTATTTTATTGTTTTGGTGATGATGCAGTTACTATTGATGAATTGGGGCTTTGTATGAGTTGTTTAAGAAGTTGAGTAAGCATAATTATTGATGATGGATCAATTCACAAGGTAGATTCAAATGGGGTCATGATTTGATCTGGGTAATTTCTTTAGGTTTGAATTTGTTATTCTTGGTTGGAGTAATGATTATTTGATTTTGTTGACATTTTTTTAAATTTAGGGCATATATATTTTGGTTGAGTACAGAATTGAAAGATTTTCCGATACGGGTACAAAATCATTCAGCATATTTGAGGAAAAGTAAAGCTGTAATTAGAAATAAGAGGAGGGTCTGCATTAGCAGATGAAGTTTTCTGATGAAATTGAGGCCATGTTTGGGTTTCTAAAGCCTTACTATGCATAGTATGGAGCTGTTAAGAGGATAGGAGGCAAATACCAGAACAAAGGAGCCTACCTTTCATATGCGCCCACACTTTCCTTGAGTACTAAAGCTGCTTTTAAATACATCAAATGAGCAGTGCCATCCCATATATAGGACCTAGAAAATTAAAGGAAGGTGAGCAACAAGTGATGATGAGCTTCTTACAATTATCAAAAAAAAAAAAAAAAAAGTTACATTGATGAGATTTTACTCCATTCAAGGACAACTAGAAGAATTGCTGGAGCCAGTGACAGTTTGCTGCATCCTTCTCCAAGTCATTCTTCAACTTGCTCACTTGTTGCAGAGCCTCCTTCAAATCCATTGTCTCTAGTGGCAAATCAGAAAACTCTTTCAAGAACAGATGAGCCCGGGCAGCACCTCTGGAAATTTCATCAGAACTACTCCCTCTCTTTCGTTGGATCCCCACCTTTAAAGAAGCACCAATGAGACAATCAGACAGCAAATTCAACTAGTCTAATGCTTTATCATAACAAGAAACAGGTTAGGAATTAAAAAATGCATGATCGTGACCTGACTCTATCTCCACATGTGAAAGAAAATCAGATTCTGTAAGTTATCTATCGATTCAAACGAAATGTCTTTGTGAATGTGTGTGTGATTCTTTACTCCTCTCTCTCTCTCTTTCTCTCTCTCTCTCTCTATATATATATGGGTTTTTTCTACATTTTTATGATTTGTGATACAAAAGCCTCTTTGGTTTTTCTTGGGAGTTTGATGATTTTGGTATCCTAGTTGTTGAGATGGGATCCTCATGAACTCATCAGAGGAACTTTACTTAATTTGTTACCAACACAAGAATACCACATCGACAAATTATAATTGAATTAATTAGGTATGGTGTACATGCATGAGAAACTTAGACTTTCCGTTCAAGTATCCTTTGGCATTTTGTTTTGGATTAACCGGCTTTATGTTCATTTGGTTAAATTCAGTGCTGGAGCCCAAATTCTTAGCCAGTCATATTTAGGTTCAGTCATATATTCAGATACGCCCCCTGAAGGTAAGTTATAGTTTCTTAGCCAGCAATATATTTATGTGGTATTAGGATGCATGTGCTAAAGATTTTATATTGGTTCCCTGAAATTAAGTGATTCTTTGTGCTAAAGATTTTGATAATAAGATGGGAAATATTTCTTAGCAAGATATGAGTTCCACAATATGTACAGGAGAGAGCTGATGAGATATATCTTACAAATATGCACTCCAATACACACACACACACACTCACATCTTTACCACAACAACTTAAACTTTTGATCCATTGATAGTTTAACATGGTATGAGCAGCAGTTTGTTGGGAGGTTGTAAATTTGAATTTCACATGTTTATTTTCTACAATTATTGAACCCACATGTGGGCTCAAAAAGAAGGTCATCCTCTGGTGGATGTTTAGAGCTTTAGTGCAAATCAGCATACTATGGATTATTTAATTTGACACATTGTCTAATGACTTCCAATTGACTTAAAAGCTTAAGCTATTGGGAGTTCATAATTCAGATTCCATCTCATAGCTATTCCCCAAAACCAATCACACCCCAAGCCCCCACCCCGGCCTTCCCCCTGCCTACGTGCAAGTCCAAAAAGACTGAGCTTCAGATTAAGAGTATTTAAAACCTTTAACTTAGCATGATACATATTGTTGGCCCACTATTACCTTACAGTATTAGTTTTTATGTGCATTAGTAGCTCAATAGTTTTGTGCTGATAGGAAAGGTAAGGCATTCGGTGTTTTTTGATGGTTGAATCACAATCAAGAACTGTCTCTTGAAGTTGCTTTAGAATGTAGAAAGTGTTCGATGGACTTTGGTTTGGTTGCTTGGAACTCTCAATGGATTATTATCCATCTTGGTGCTTCTTTAATTGTTTCCTACAAACCAAATGCTAGTTTTGACTAATGCACTACTGTTTTGTGTAGCGGATCACTTCAAGCCAACGCATGTCCTGAAGCTCAGTTCTTGATACACACATACTGAGTAGTGAATCTCTAAGCTTACTACAGATACTTTCAACGAAGTGTAAATTTTAATAATTAACACAAATAAAAACATTAACTTTAATATATGTTATTCTCAGGTTGATGGTGAACCATACTGGTTCTATAGTACTGTACACTAAATCCTTACAAAATGCAATAGTATTCTCTCTATTACACAACATCGGTACCAAACATATGAACGATGTAATGGCTTGTTGATGTTTCATATGAAGTATTTGAGCTCAGAACCAAACATTTACTCAGACATATGTTGCGTCAACTGCTGAACGAGATGGTAGGACTTCATACTTCAATGTTTCATCATTACATGCAACTTATAAAAACATCTTATTTATATGTTAAGAAAAACAAACACCTAAGCTTCAATTTGATGGAGACAGAATAAAAGGATATATGCTTTGTATGTGTGAGAACCGCTGTAATTATATTAGACAGGTTGAACAACTTTGCTGAGGATAATTGACGCGCCCGTATTTTTGAAGGATCACTACTAGCATACACTAGTAGTTATGGTTCTTCACAGAAAGATTTTTCATCTTATTCTGAAAAAACTGTATTGCAGGTTATTTGTACTCTCTAGGTAACCAACCTTGGCAAGCAGTGGAAAGTAGTAAGTCTGTTTGGGGCAAAATTTCCATGGTTGATGCAGAGAAGAGACTTTTGGGACATGCGCTAGAAGACCCTGACAACCAACATTTTGTCATATTTCTTTGCCACTTCCTACATGCAGAATTGCATTTGGTGTTGGATTAACAAGTTTTAAACCTGGAGTTTGTTTAGTCTTGAGAACACACTTGAGTTTAGATTCCAAAAGGGCAGAATTTGTACTAATGAAAACCAACTCATTTCCCTTGTACCAAGGAACGTGGTTCTGCAGTTTTTCACATTGATGTTGCTTTCTTTGCTCTATTTCACTTATGCAGTATTTCTCTTAAGGATTTGGATGATAAGTTGTTTTCTATTTTTGAGAAAAGACCAAGAATTTGAAATTGTCTTGCATAATGGAAAATTTTGCATGCTAAGGATTTATCATTTCCTTTAATATTATCATTGTTGTTATTTTCACTTTGGAAGTGATGAAATTGGAAAATTAAGTGTGTTGCAGTATTTGAATATGTTTGTTGCAATAAGTGTTCTGATACAGAAAAAAATCTTTACAACTGATTTATTAATCCAAAAAAACCAAAATATTTAAAAAGACACTCCTATGGTAGCGATGAAACTCGAGCAGCGGCTGCCCGTCCTATGGCATGACCAGCCTAAAACCAGCGGCTATAGGCGTCCTATAGCGCGACCACGCTCAAAATGCAGCTATAGAGCGGTTTAATAGCCATGTCTTAGCCTACAATTTGAAGTCGGGCTTGGTAAGCTATAACCTAAATTTTAATTAAACATCCCGGAAAACAATCTCGCGTCGATAACATTTAGTTACCATCTGTAACAGCATCAATACGTGGCTTCTTTTATTCTTGTTTATATGTTGTAGCGCGTCACCAATACATTTAGTCGGTCATGACGTGGTCATAAGCACTCATTCTTTGTAGTGTATGAAAATTTTAAGCCAATCTGATTTTTTGCAATGATAGAAAAGATTAAAAAATATTGAGGAGAAATACCTTTGATTTATTATATTGGTTTATTGTAGATACTAGATTAAAATTTGATGCTCTAGATAGATAGTTTGCAAGTTATTTCTGATGAAGATCAATTAAAATTTGAAGAAATTAAAAATGAAGTAAATTCGTTATTATATATTTTATATAATATTTATAAATAAAAATATGGAAATGATATTAGTTTGATAAAATCATCATCCACGACAAACTCCTCGCCTTTTTATAAAAGTAGCACAGAAATGTTTAAAAGTGAAAAGAAATGATGGTCTGAATGTCTGATCGATATAGATGAATGTCTTGGTGTAGAAACGATTATTTGAAGACAATAGAAGATTTTGAAATTTTAGAATAGTGAAAAAAACAACAAATAAAATACCCTGTGTTATCTATTATTGCACGTGATGTATTAGCAGGTATAGATGTCGCATCGGCCTTTTAGTGCGGGTGGAAGAGTAGTTAAAGCGATGTAATTTGTCGGCGAAGCTGATGAAGCGTAGTATGTTTAAAAGATTGGAATTTAGCGGACGAGATTATAAGATCGTGTTAGAAATTCTATTTAGTGAATGATATAGAGAACTTAAATTTATGAAAACATGAATGGATCCATGATAATTCCGTCCTTGAAAATAATGATTAAATATTTCGTTAAATGTATATTGTATTTTGTTTTAACATGGTTGAAAAGTCTGAATGATTGACAAATAAGTAGGTGTCTGACCTGGTTAGAATGTCTTTATTTTATCTTTTGATGTAAAACTTTTAAATGCGTTTCCCAAGGAAATGTAATTATATTCGATGAATAATTTTAAATGAAATATTTTTTATTTTGAATTGTTTTTAAGCTTACTTTTTTATTTTTATTTAACTTCATCTGATTTAAAATAAAAACTGCTTCTTAAGTGGAGAATTAGGGCTTTTAAGTGACTCTTGTGAGTTGTTTGGGTGGGCCTGCAGGTAGGCTTTTTGGACGAGCTTTAAAAGCGTGAATCGGGCCGGCTTGTCGGTAGGCAGAAACCTAAAATCAAACCGCCGGTAGGACGGATTCTTAAACGGGCTTGGTGCGAGCTTGGCCGGCTCGGGGCTGGCGGGCTTCTTGCCGTCGGGTCGGGCGGACTTTAAGGCGGTATTTGTTGCTCGGTAGCTGAGGGCTTTTGGAGATCCTTTCAATTTGAGCGACATTGAAGACACGTGTAGAGTTAAGTTATATAGGGATGATATAGGGATGATTTTCAAGATCATTAGTGAAATAATTTAATATATTATAACTATGATGTTTTAGTTATTAAAAAAACTATGAAACAAAAACGTGCTACTAGATAATTTGGAGTCACACCTAAACGTGCTACAGTTGTCATCTGTCATCACCCATGTTAGAATAGGTTTGGGAACTTAATGATTGGGTATGGGATGGACTTGGGTTTAATTTTTAAAATCCATATGGAGGTTTAGGCGTTGAGAGGATCGAGGTTTACTTAACCTCTACCCTCAATATAAAAATACTAAATTTACCCTTTTATATATAAAAAAAATAAAAGAACAAAAAAAGAAAACAATTAAACTCATCATCAAATATTAAGGTTATTTTTTGTAAAAAAGAACCCCAGTTAGTTTATTACGGGTATATCATGTTGTCAATCTGATCATTTATATTTTTCACAAAAACTTTCATTAATTATTCAATATAATAATATGTGATATTTTCCAATAAATTAAACCCCAATAGCTTGGATAAATACACCTAATATTCTCGAGCTTGGCTGGACTGGATTAGAAGTTCCAAGACCCATTAAATCTTAATTATTGATAAAATAGCATAAAAGAAGAATAAGATGAAAGGGCCATCATGGTATTCTTTTGACCTGAGAATAGACTACAGTGCTGACGGTGACCATAGCCAATTTATCCATCAACAACTTTCCTCTACATTTTTTCCTCCTGTTGGCTACAGAGCACATGTCCTATATTTGACTTTAACCACCTTTATTTCTTTTTCTTTTTTTTTTGGAAACTATTCCTTTATTTCTTAGAGCTTAGTAGATAATGGTCTAGTTTGGTCCCCTCATTAATTACTTTATTTACCTAATTAAAATTCGAATCGTGGACCATCCAAAGTGTTGGTTGATTCCGTGACCTCTAATTCTTTTTCTAAGTTTGATTCAATTTCTTTAACTGTAAAAAAAGAAAAAAAAGATCATCAATCAAAAGAATATGATATAAGCTTGTGTAACATCTTATTGAAATAAACATAATATTTATTATATAAACTCTAAACAATCTAGGAAATTATACTATAATTATATAAATTCTTGGCCTTAAGATAATGCAGCTATGAACCGAAAGAAGATCTATTGTTCATGAATGATGAGTATTAAATATAGTTATTTTATATTTATGTTTTGTGTTATTTTCATAGTTTTTAAATATAAATAAATGTTCTAATGTTCTAAATGCTCAAAATTTTTGTGTAGGTCATCCGGTAAGAACAAGTGAAGAAATCGAGAAAGTTGATTAAAAATATATTAAAGCATGAAAAATCGGTGAATAGCAGTAACTTCGTGGCGTGAGGTTCTCACATCGTGACATGATAGAGCATGAAAATAGTAGTAGCAGCCAATGCCAGATGCGAACCCTGTGTCGCGGCGTGCAAACCTAGCGTCGCGACATGGTTGAGCATTCCACCGCACTACCCTCCACTCTACCATACCAGGTATCGAAACAGGAGATAACACCAGAAAACAATACAGACAAGGATGACCTAATAATCAAAGCAAACACTAAAATCAAAGAATCTCAAAAAGTTCTCAAATGAAATCTAGATGATGCAAAATCCTTTTGTCCGATGAATCCATCAGCAAGCGAGCAATGAACTGAGAACAATTTTCGAGTTTAGTATGATCGATCAGAAAAAAAAAAAAAACCAGACTCCAATTCTCATAAACAAACAAAGAAAAAAGAAAAAAAAAATGAAAATGAAAATTTACAATTTGGAGGAAAAAAAAAATTCATTCAATGTGTACACACTACACAGTTCAACAATTGGAAAAGATAGAATAGAAAATGAAGCAGCTGTTTGGCATCCTCAAAACTCAAAGTGATATTGTGTAATAAATGCTCCCCCTCTTGGTGAAACTCTTGTTCGGAAAATCAACCTAAAACATCCATAAATA